>JANHFJ010405888.1:0-10475 GCA_032468195.1 Cerberus rynchops
GCAGGGTCTAGGCTGAATGAGATGGGGGTCCCCTTGTACCTGCCAAGCTGGTCATCAAAAACCGCTGTGAATTCCTCACCCAGTCCTTGGGTCTCATTGTCCCGGATGCTGTGGACGACTCCTGTAATACCCATGCCCAGGGCAAACCAGTCCAGCCCCAGGAGACTTGGCAGGTTCCCCTTGATGATGATGAGGGGAAGTGGCCCCTGGAAGGTCCAGTAGTTTACTGGAACGTTTTCCCATCTGGCTATGGGAATCTTGTTTCCTTGGTAATCTTTAAGGATAGTTTGGCATTTCCACAGCTTCTGTTTGTTTAGGCTTGGCATGAGTTTTTTTATTGTGTCCCAAGCCATTATTGTAACCACTGATCTGGTGTCCAATTCCATGTCACACTCTTGTTTGTTCATTCCAATGGTGACTGGAATCTTGGATCTTCTGGGTTTCTACTGCGGAATGTCCTCTCCAGTCGTCTGGTTTGTCCATGCTTTGATTGTGAAGCAGCCTTCTTTGGGTGTTCTCTGTCTGGCCGGTCCTTGCCTGAACTGGTTGCTCTTTTGTGTTTGGCTTGGGGCATTTGATGGTGTCCCCAAGTTTGCTCTGCTGACTCTTGATAGGTTCCCCTTTTTATTGCACCTTCTGCAAATTGTGGCCAGGTACCTGCATTGTTGCCTGGCATGGTTCCTGCCACAGCCCCCGCATGTGGTGCTGTGACCCTCGGTGGCCATCTTGGATCCCCTCGTGGGCTTGACCAGGTGGACCTCACCATTTTCTGCTGAGTCTGAGCTGTCATTGTCTTTGCAGGTTACTTGATCGATGGTAGATGTTTTCCTGTGGTCTTGGGGCTTGTATGCCATCTCTGCTGTGGTGGCTTCTTCAATGGCAATTTGAAGCATGATGGTGCTTCTTGCAATCAGTCTTCAGTTGAGCTTGTCGTCATTCAAGCCGCACATGAGTCTGTCCCATAGCATCCAATCCAGATCTGCGAAGTCGCACTGGATGGCGACTTTTCTCAGGGCTTCAATAAAGTCGCAGATGGATTCACCTTCTTCCTGGTTCCTTTCATAGAATGCATTCTGCTGGGACATCTTGGATGGTTGGAGGGTGTAGTGGCCTTGTAGTTTTGCCATCAGGGTCAACCACGATACTTCTTTGAGTGTCTGTGGTGCCACAAAGGTGATGGCCATTGCGAAGACACCCGATCTGCAATAATTCAAGAAGACGGACTGCTTCTTCTTCTCTGGGAGGTCCTTGAGGTTGCTGCCATCTAAGAAGAACTCAAATCTCTCCAGAAATGCACTCCATGTTTCTCTCTTAGGTTTATAGCGAGCAAACGTGAGGGATGGAGCCGCTGAAGCCTTGTCATCCGTTTCGTGGGTTTTTTTCCTTGCCACAGCTTGGTTAGCAATTTTGTCTAATCTGCTCCTTTAATCCCACCTTTGTCTCCAGTGTAATGTAGTGGGTAGAATAAGAAGAGGCAGATCAACAACGAACCAGTAATGCTTTATTAAAGGCTCTGATCAACTAACAAGGGGCTGCAGGCAGGCAGTTCTCTTTTATAGAGAACTGTCAGCCTGCAACCAATCAAATCACAGGGTTTCCCGCGCTGGGAAAGCATTAGGTACTGCAGGAATTCTGCTCATGTGCGGACACAGCAAACAGAAAACCAGATCATTCAAAACTTTCTTGGTAATTAGAAAAATGAGCTGAAATAAAAGAAATAACAGAGACAAATGGAAAGTTCTTTACTTAGGAAAAAAAGCACTGATACAGGAAAGGAAAGTTATTCCTGGAATAGTAATGGTACCTGCCGAAAAAATCTTGGAAGCAATAGCAGTAGTAGATTAAATATGATCTAGCTGAATTTGATATAGTAATGAAATTGTGGTTCCATTTGCCTTAATATGCTTTAATTTAAATTCCTGCACTGAGCAGGATTTGGTCTTGATGAACTAAATGCCCCTTTCAGTTCAATGTTTCTGTTGTTATGAGCTTGTTGGAGCACAGTTGCTAGGCAATTTCAGTAGATCCGGTAGAGAAAAGGTTTCCTGATGGTTGAGTGGGTAGGAATAGTCATGCAAATTCAGAAAAATAATTCACCATCTTGGAAAAGTGAACACAAATTCTGGTGCTTTGAAAATATTTTCAATTGAGTCCAGGTGACAATTTTGAAAAGGATGATTGGTTTGTCCTAGAATTTTACATTTTTGAAGATTCTCAAAGTTTAGTTAGGGTTCCCCTTCCTTAATATTTCCAAAGTAAATCATGTAGATGTTCAAAATACAGCAAAGGCATTTGGAAAAAAATGTATTTTTTATTCAGGCCTCAATTTAGAATAGCCAGTCAGCTCTCTCCTATTGTTTGGACCTGGCATATCTGGATCTGAATAAGAAAAGAAATATTTATCCAAAATGGTTTTACTTTTGAAAAATCAACACATATATTTTTGTTTTGCTCAGAAGAATAAAAATTGGCCTCAAATCATGGCATTACCAATTCTTTGGAGGAATTTCCAAATGAAACACATATCCTTCAGGAAGAAATATATGAATCTGCTATTTTGAGACTCCTTCAAAATCATTTTGCATACACACACTCCTCCTTAACCTGTTGTTGGAAATGTAATCAAACTCCAGGCACATATTATCACATGTGGTGGACATGTCCGAAACCAAAAAATTTTTGGATGAAAATACATACATGGTTAGAAAAAATATTAAGGCAGCATATAGACTACAAATCAGAACTATTTTTGTTAGGCATAATACCAGAAAAATATGATAAATGGAATGTATATTTAATATTACATGTTTTGACAACAGCAAGAATTGTATTTGTGTAGTACTGGAAAAACAAGGAAACACAGAAGAAGATATAATTTTTTAAAAGTGCAGAAATGGATAGACTAACACTGAAGATAAAAGAAAAAGAAAACACGGAATATTTTCAAACTTGGGATTCATTTATCAAAGGTTGGAAAATAGAAACTAGGAGTTTAATACTGTTATGTAAAAAAATTGACTCAGACAGTACGCTGTTCACTAAGCACTTATTGTATAGAAAGAAAAAATATATAAATAAGATTTACAAAAAAATAACATCACATCTGTTTCTATTTGTTTCTTATCTCTAAAGAATGCCTGCTTTCTGATAGAAGGTGATGCTGTCATGTCAAGCATTTTTCCTCAAATATGTATATCTGAATTCCAGGGCAGTCTTCTTTGATGCCCAGCCAATGTCCCTCTTGAAAGGGGAACACCCTGATAGCAGTTCATGTCACAATTCACTTGGCTTGTCTACAAGATTTGATTGTCTATATTTCTTATCAAGCTATTAGCACTCATACTTAAGGGCTTGTTTTTCCTTTGCATTAAAGTGCTAGCTATGCGTGTAAGGAGAACTGATACGCTAAAAATACACAGTCGCTCTAGAATAAATAAAAGTACCTGTAATAAGAGTGCTGAACTCAACGTTAAAATCTACTAACAGAGGGACTTCTTAGGTTTGCAGTTCTATGCTAGTAAAAGAACTAAACTTGAATGTCAGCTCCTATAGAGTCCAACCCCTATAGAACAGAGAAACAGAGAAAAGTGTAATTCAAAAACAGAGGTTACAAAAAGCTCTGGAGTTAAAGAAATATTTTCTCTCTGATAATTTGATTAAGAAAAATATACACTGTTTCACAGCTTCCAGTAAGATCGACAGAACCGCATTTTGATATTTAACATACATTTGATTATTGGTTATGCCTCATGATGTGCAAATTCATTATCACCACTGTTATTTATGGCATACAGTATATGGAACTGTATTTTTATTGTTTGAAAAGCCTTAGCTTCTTTTTTAAACAGCCAAGTTAGTTTTTATTGTAAAAATGAGACAAAACAAGATCGATCAATTAAATAAAAAGCACTTTTCTTTTATGGATAACACATTGGTTAAATATTTTAGCAGTAATTAAGCATGTCTCTTATAATTTTAAGATAAGACTAATCCAATGCAATACTATTTTTATGTTTACTGAACTCCAAGCAATGTATCAAATGGACTGGTTGTTATCTGAAAGTTTAAAATAAGCCAGGGGACACTTATTTACGTATATAATACAATCGTGTCACATTATTGCCAAATTTTGGTTTAATATCCCAATGTTTGTTAATGCAGTGTTTTGAAATATAAAATGGTTAAAAGTTATGAATGTATTCATGAATGATATTTGAAAAACTTGGAAAATGAAGAATAATAGATTTTTTGAATATGAGCAAAGGCAGAAAAAACATTCTTCAGTTTTGGAAAAACAATTCAATCTCAGATTTACAATCTTGGTTCATTCAGGTATGTTCGCTTTTTGTTCACAAAAGATGAACAGATCAATGTTATTCAATATAGCCAGGGTTTCATCATCTGTTTAAAAATTACACTAAATGATTTCTTATAAGAGATCTTATATTTCTAGATCAAAGGGAGTATATAAATCTAATGAACAAAATAAAAAAGAACATTTCTTGCTTTTCATAGTCTTGCTGAAACCAGCCCTTCAATGAATCTTTCCCTAAATTAATTAATTCTTGGCCACTAACTTTACTTAAGTTGACCATTTTTCAGCTACATTATCTTCACGATTAGAGCCATTTCGTCACTTTTGTTTGTTTTACTTTATTACAGTAACAATGAGCACAATTGCATTTCAGCTCCATAATTGGTGCATTTTTGCACAAATCCAAACAAGATAATTTTTTTTTAATTAGAAAAACCTCTTCATCCATGAAAAAAATAAAGTACTGGATTATCAGCAGCCCCATAGGGTGGTGGACATTTTACTTTGGACATTGTGAGACTACAACCACATTAAAGTTTTTTTTTTAAGCCAAAAACAAGTTTGTCTTTAAAAAGATTGGAACACAACAATGAAAAGGATGCAATTCATCTTGCTAATAGCAGAAGCTGAATTCTTCAGAATGATAAGCAAAAAGCTGTGTCAGTTTCAGGCAAAATGGTTGGAAAGGAAGCACCTTTTAACCAAGTATATGGTTTAGTATTAAAAATTCAATTTTCAAGAATTCTGTTCCTTTTGCTTGTCACCCTACTGATTTCACCTTCTTCAAATTGAGTTTTTCTATTAACAGGGTTTCCCATTTAGGAGTGATAGACAGTTGCTTTCCAGGGCTACCATATCTGAGCTGCCATCCTCCAGAAAAACTTCTGTAGGTATTCAGGCATTCAGTTCAGTGGTGGAATTCAAATTTTTTTACTACTGGTTCTGTGGGCGTGGCTGGGTGGTCATGTGACTGGGTGGGCAGTTTATGTAAGCAAGGAAATAAAGATTAGGCTGGAAACAATACCAGAATGTTTTTTTCCTGCCTTCCTTACAGGATTAACCCTCTAAAGTGGAAAAAAACAGGAGATTTCTAACAACTGGTTCTCTGAACTGCTTAGAAAATTTACTACCAGTTCTAGTGAACCTGCTAGAACCTGCTGAATTTCACCTCTATCCCATCCCCAAAAAAGCACACCTCAAAGCAGCCATCAGAAGAAATAGTGACAAATTGGTCCAAGTTTTGAGAAGGATATAAGGAAGATGAAAGTCTGGAAATTAAGCTATAGGAGGAATAGTTCAAGTATTTATATAATCATTTTAATTGGTTTTTAGATTACTATCTATGTATGTTTTTATCTGCTGTACACCGTCCCGAGTCCCTTGAGAGAGGGGGCGGTATATAAATTTTGAAATTAAATTAAATTAAATCTGGAGATGTTTGGCCTCCAGAAAAGACAACCAAGGAGAAATGGGATGGCTGTGTTAAAATTTTTGAAAGGGAGGTGGCACCTAGAAGAAGGAATATGTTCTCTGTTGCTCCAGTGGGCAGATCAGTAGATTCAAACTGTCAGTAGAAAGATCTGGATAAAAATCATAGCAAATTCCTGATTATAAAAACTGTCACTCAGTGAAACAGGCTGCTGTGTTTTGTCATGAGTCCTTCTTTGCCAGAGGTCTTCAAAGAGAGGTTGGGTGATCATTTTTAGTGGATTCTATGCTAGACAGGAAGTTTGGCCAGATGACCTGATTGGTTCTTTCTACTTTCTGCGAAATGAGAGCATGCTATATAACCAAAGGGAAAAATGACTAACTCTATGGGAAAGAACCATAAGCTTCCTGGCCAATGCTTTTGTCCCATTGAGGACTGCCCCATTTGTAGACCAATGAGAACTTCCAGTGGGTGGACACAGTGAAGAATTGTCTTCTCCAAGTTAAGTTCCCCCAATGTATCAATGTCAGTGATGTAGCCACAGTAGTTCCATACTTGAGTCTGGGGGAGAAACAGCTAATTTATATAGTATTTAAGATGGGGGATTTCAAAGTGTGTCTGGAGTAAGCAAAATACTATAGAATGATCTTCCCCAAGCTGGTGCCATCCAAAATAAAATTTGTAGGAGGAATGGTTAAAAGTATCTGGAAATGTTTGGCCTCCAGAAAGGACGACCAAGGAGAAACAGGATAGGTTAGAAGAGCTAACATGTTCTCCTACGCAAATCGGAGAAGGTGGGTCACAAAGAGTGGAGAGTATTTCCATTTCATCAAATTGACATTCTTCTTTCCTTGATCTGCAGGGAACAGCCAAGAATCATCTTCTTCTGGCAATGGTATGTGAGAATCAGAATCAGAATAGAACTGGAAAGGACTCTGGAGATCTTCTAGTCCAACCCCTTGCTCCAGCAGGAAACCCTATACCAGTGGTGCCGAACCTATGGAACGCGTGCCAGAAACAGCATGCAAAACCATCCCGCGAGCTTTCTGGCATGGCAAACCATCCTGCGTGCCCTGCGCAGCCCTGCTGGCTCTGTAGCCCATTCTCGCGCTCCAGTGCGCACAGCCCCTGCAGCCTGTTTTTGCGCTCCAACGTGTGCTAGCCAGCTGGCTTTTGCCGCGCGGGAGCACCGAAACCCAGAAGCGCAGCATCCCAGCACGCACGCGTGCTCCAAGAGCTGAATGTCCGGTTTCCAATATGCACATGCGCACTAGCCAGCTGTTCGTCACGTGCACATGCGCACCATGCTGGGACACTGCACTTCCAGGTTTCAGCGCTCCCGCGCAGCAAAAGTCAACTGGCTAGTGCGCGACGGAGCACAAGAACGGGCTGCGGGGGCTGCACACGAGGAGCACGAGAATGGGCTGCAGTGCCAGTGGGGCTGTGCAAGGCTCACAGGACAGTTCGGCGTGCCTTTCTGACATGAAGGACGGCACCTGATGACGTAAAAGTTTCACCACCACTGCCCTACACCATTTCAGACAAAAGGTTGTCCAATCTCTTCAAAACTTCCAATTTTGGAGCATTCACAACTTCTGACTGCAAGCTGTTCCACTGGTTAATTGTCCTCACTGTTAGGAATAATATTGCCCTACCTATTTTTATTTAACTGTAACGGAATGGAATGGAAGGAGAAGAAGAGGTGGTGCTTAGGAAACAATCAGACAAGAAGAGATGAAGGAGCCCCCAATTGCTTAACATTCAGAGGAAGAAACTAAGGAAGGTCCCACCCTGATGGATCAAGCAGTTAAAAGCAACGACGGGAAATGTATAGGTTCAGACTTGCAACATTCTGCAAGTTTGTCTATGGAGATTCTCAGTCATCCAGGTCATGGTTATCCCAAAGGTGCTTTTTCAAGGGGCAACTGGACTTTCTAGTTCTTCTTTGAAGACGTTTCGCTTCTCATCTTCAGCTTCAAATAAATATATTTTTACACTGATTTACAACAGGCAAGATAGGTCAGGAACACAGGAACATCATGAGGTAAATCAGACAGCATACAGAAAAAGGCGGGAAAAAGGGAAAGTCCCCTTTTACACCCTCAGCAACCAATCCTAATGTAGATTGCCTCACACGTGAGCCAACATTCTCGAATCAATCAACAACAACTGTGTGTTCTGCCCCATTTTACACTTTACTGTTCCAGCTACTAAATTTAATATCCTAACAAACTTATATTCCCTTGCCCCAGTTGGTAGGGGTCAAAACTACAAGCAAGGCGGTTGAGGTTAGGCCAAAGAATCCTCCTGACTAAATGAGCCTTCAGCCAGTGGGGCAAGTCAATGTTTCTCAACCTTAGCAACTTTAAGATGGGTGGACTTCAATTCCCAGGAATCCCCATGGCTGGCTTAGGAATCCTGGGAGTTGAAGTCCATACATCTTAAAATTGCCAGGGTTGAGAAGTACGGTACTACTAGATAGTTACCTTCAGAGCTGCTTTAATGGAAGCTGTACTGAACAGGGGGTTGTTCTACATGATCTTTAAATGGACTTCCAACTCTATTCTAGATCCCTTTTCATTCCTCTTCTTTGCAGTTTGTCTATTTCTGGCTCATCTTTTTCTGGATCATTTATAATTTCAGATATAGTGGAATGATACATGAATGATTATCTGGATCAGAGGTTTCACCACCTGAAACTCATCAGATGTATCGGAGGCCACATCCGCAACTGAGGAAGATGCTGGACTGGCTGGCTAGAAAGGAGATCTGTGCATTTTTTTTGCTTCCTTCTACTTCTGTGATTCTGGTGATCTGTTGGGAGCGTTTACTAATGCCGGATTAAATTTTCTTCCATTGCATTTTGGCTTGGATGCTGTGAGACCCAGCAGAAAGATGAAGAACTGTGATAAAGATTATACTGCAGGATTATCCTGGATTTTTGAGAATATCTACCAGTTTTCAAGCAACATGTGTAATCTTCTGTAATCTTATTCTGACCCAGATCCCTATATCCATGTCTGGGAGTAACTTGATTGTTATTAGAAATAAGTATTTAATAGATTTAGGGAGGGAAATAAGTGTTTAACAGGCATAGCACTATTTTTCAGTCAATTCCTTTGCATTCTTTCTTACTAATGAGTGCTGCATTGGAAAATAAGAATATCAAATTCAGCAGGGTGGGGGGGCTTCACATGATATTTTTACAGGATTGTGATCAGTTATATAGCAACTTTTGGAATATTGCATCCAACTTGGATAAGATGTTGAGACTCTAGAAAGAGTGCAGAGAAGAACAACAAAGATTATTAGAGGACTGGAGGCTAAAACACATGAAAACCGGTTACAGGAACTAGGTTTGTCTAGTGGAAAGAAGGATGAGAAGAGACATGATAGCAGTGATCCAATATTTGAGGCTGAGGTGGTCCACCTAGTCTGGTAAGACATCTAGTCTGATGATGGTTGCAGTGTCCCAGGGTCATGTAATTCCTCTTTTGCGACCTTCTGACAAGCCAAGTCAGTGGGAAAGCCAGGTTCACTTCACAACCGCGTCACTGACTTAACAACTGCAGTGATTCACTTAACAGTGGCAAGAAGGGTTGTAAGATGGGGCAAAATTAGCAACTTTCTCACTTAGCAACAGAAATGTTGGACTCTGTTGTGACTGGAAATTGAGGACTAGCTGTGTATGAGGGTTGAGACTGCGGCACGGGTTCTTTCCTTCCACCTCTGGTCCTTGAACAAATAATGTAAAATAAATGTGTGTATATATGTGTGTGTGTGTGTGTGTATGAGAGAGAGAGAGAGAAAGAGAGAGAGAGAGAGAGAGAGAATTAGCCTATTCTTATACCTCAGTATTTAAGAAAAAGATGAAGGAATTTTATGTCTTGGGTCCTCTCAAGATACCGTTTAGAATAGATAGATCTATTTATTTCTGAATAAATCCTGTTTTTATTGCAAAACCAAGAAGTGTCCATTTGCATTTATTGCTCGTTGGACTCGGCTCACGCAAGAGAATTCTGCTTGCATGATGATCTGGCTGAAAAGAGAAACAAATATGTTTGTCTACTGGATAGGCGACAAATTCCTCAATAAATAAAACATAAATAAACAGATTCACCAAATTTGCCTGACCAAGAAGTCTATAGCTTGTGCAACATTTTCTAGGATTGGACTTGGAAGGCGAAGCCACAGAAAATCCCTACGGTCAGGACAAAATCCGCCTGAGCTCTTCCCTCCTGCTTTTGAACAGGAGGTTGGACTAGAAGACCTCCAAGGTCCCTTCCAGCTCTATTCTGATTCTGATTGAGCCTCTCAAAAGGGCCTCTGAGCTCTTGCCAACCCATTTGGGAGAGGGGAAGGATACCTGAACGAGAGACTGGGGGAGGGGGAAATCACCCTGGAGCAGAGGGAGGGTCTCGGGTGATGGGAGGGGAAGGGCAGCCCTACTGCCCAGCCATCCCCCAGAGGCTGGGGGGGGAGGGCAGCCCCAATGTGGGGGAATGTCAGCCTCAAGTTTCTGTTTCGTTTCTGCTTAAACGAACAGGGAGGGGCTGGGAGGCCAAAGGGCTGCAACTGAAAGAAGCCGAATCCAGGAAAGGCTCTTTTTCAAATATTACTCCGGGGAAAATCTAGTTTTTCATCCCTCCTATGGATTGTCGAAGGAAGGAAGGAAGGAAGAAGGAAGGAAGGAAGGAAGGAAGGAAGGAAGAAGGATTCCTGCTTCCTCCC
>JANHFJ010405985.1:0-10454 GCA_032468195.1 Cerberus rynchops
GCACATTCGAGGATTTTGTCTACAACCATCTCCCTTGTTGGTCCATATTCCTGTTTCCATTGTTGGGCATAAGTGATCCTAGCCGCTGTTATAATGTGTATAATTATGTACTGGAGGTGCTTCTTGATTTTGGGGTCTATCATGCCTAATAAAAATACTTCCGGGTTCAGTTCCAATGTCACACCCATAATTTCCTTTTTCCAATTTCTTATCTGTTCCCAACAATTAGTAACTTTTTGACAATGCCACCATATATGGAAAAACGTCCCTTCTTTCTTCTTACATTTCCAGCATTCCGGTTTCATGTTGGGACTTCCGATGTTCCTGTGTTTTACATTCTTTGCTTTAATATTTTTCCTCCAAGCAGCTCAAGGTTGTATGTATAATATTTCCCTCCCAGTCACATTTGATGGGTCTCAGAAGCTCTATGAGGCATGGTGGACTTTGCAGAACTCCCCAGCTGAGTGGAGATTTCTGTTCAAGGTTACTGAATCTTCCCATTTTAAACCCTTTGCAAAGGTTTAAGAAGGCAGGCTTGAAATGCGAGGGCAACGATGGAAAACTTGCCTGCAGCCTCCTTAGTCTTCCCTCCTCATGCTAGTGAAATTCAGCACCAAATTATAGCTCCATGCCCTTCTGCTTATACCATTTCAGCCAAGGATTTGAACAACAAAGTTAGAAGAGACTTTGGAGGTCTTCTTGTACAACCCCCTGGTTAGGCAGGCAATCCTACACCACTTCAGACAAATGGTAATCCAATCTCTTCTTAAAAACTTCTAGGGTTGGAGCATTTACAACTTCTGGAGGCAAGTTGTTCCACTGATGTAATTGTTCTTACTGTCAGGAATTTTTTTCCCTAGTCCTAAATTAACCACCCCGAGTCCCTAGGGAGAGGGGCGGTATACAAATCGAATAAAATAAATAAACAAATAAATGAATAATTCCGAGACTTGGAAGAAAGGCTAGCAGATCGGCTTGTGTGTGGGGTGAGAGATCTCCATCTGCAACAAAAGTTACTGGCCAAACCAAATCTAACATGTGCAATGGCTGTTGAAATCGCAAGCGTTGCCAAAAGTTCCCAAAAATCTGCAGTATCCATTAGGCAGTATCCGAAAATGGTGTGAACCGGAAGCCCACCAAAATCAAAAGAGGCAGCAAACATGCACCAACTGAAAGATGACAGTGGTGAAGACCAGAGTGAGGAAAAAGAAATCTATAGAACAGATACGAGAAACACTACGAAAGCAGGGGAAGGAAATTTCTGCTCAGGATGCGGAGGAAGGCACTCAAGAGCGGCATACAGATTTAAAGAAACAATATGTCAGCGGTGCGAAAAGAAGGGGCACCTCGCACATGTGTGCCAAGTGAGCATGCCAGCAGCCTTCCATAATAGAAGCCAAGCAACTCCAAAAGAATCGGAAGAGGGGTTCAATAAGAAGAGAAATAACTGGAAACCCAAGCAAAAAACTCAACAAATTTGAGTTTGCTTGAACCAGAAGAGACAAGCAGAGAAAATAAAGGTGACTGTCCATATTGAAGGAACACCCTGTAGAATGGAAGTCAATACTGGATTGGCTCTAACCATCATCGCCTGGAGAACCCTACAACGTCTGCTGCCCACAATACAAAAAAGGCATTTGAAACCGCAAAAGTCAGTCATCAATGACTATCAAGGAAACAGGATTCCTGTCACAGAATGAAAGACCTTCATAGTGAAATTCAAGAATTCCAAGGACCCCTAGAGCTGACAATCATTGAAGGCACACTGCCTAGCCTCCTGGGACTCAAATGGTTCCAGGCGTTAGGACTCCACATTGGAGGAGTGCACGTGACCAGACGGCAGAACCAAAACTCATAGATGAATTCGCAGAACTTTTTGCTGAAGGGTTGGGCAAGTATAGGGGAAAACCTATATCATTTAACCTAGACCCCAAAATAGCCCCAATTCGACTAAAACCCAGGCAGGTACCTTTTGCTCTTAAAAGCAAAATAGACGTACAAATACAGTAGATAAACTATTGGGACAGGGAATTTTAGAACCTGTGGACCACGCTGCCTGGGAGACCCTAATAGTTACTCCCATAAAACCAGATGGGTCCCTTCACATTTGTGCCGACTACAAATGCACACTGAACAAGGCAATGCAGCAGAGTGCTTACCCCATACCCATGGCCCAACATTTATTGCACCAGTTAGGGAGAGGCAAAATATTTGTCAAGTTACACCTTGCACAGGCGTATCAGCAACTACCAGTCAGTGATAAGACTGCAGAGGCCAAGACTATTGTAATGCATAGGGGAGCTTTCAAATGCACACGGTTGTGATTCGGGGTAAGCATTGCCACAGGGTTGTTTCAAAACCTCTTGGAACACCTTTGAACAGGGATACCTGGGGTAGTGCCCTATTTTGACAATATCTTGGTATCTGCATCCTCCAAAATGGAATTGGAAAGCTGGCTATGAAAAGTTTTCTCCAAACTCCAAACTGCAGGGTTACGCTTAAAGTGCAATAAGTGCAATATAGGGGCATCCCAGGTCAAATTCCTAGGATACCTCATTGATGCTTCAGGCATCCCTCCGACCAATTCCAAAATAGAGGCCATTAAAAAAGCACCCACACCAATGAACCAAACCGAATTACAGGCATTCTTGGGAGTTCTATAATTATTATAATGTATTTTTGCCCCATAAAGCCTCGATAGCTGAACCCGTGCATTGGCTACTTGGAAAAAAAAAACTAAATGGGTGTGGGGAACTAAAGAATAACAGGCATTCCAGGCCGTTAAACAATTACTGCAATCCAATCAGGTCCTTGTGCAATACAAAGCTCAGCTACCACTTATACTAGCTTGTGATTCATCCCCATTTGGGGTCGGGGCTGTCCTGAGCCACACATTACCAAATGGGAAGGAAGCCCCTATTACATATTATTCTCAAATGCTTTCTCTGGCCAAACGAAATTGATAAGGAGGCTTTGGCTTTCGTAGCAGAGGTTAAGCGTTTCTATGAATACATGTATGGAAGGCATTTCACCTTGATCACTGACCACAAGCCGCTTCTGGGACTATTGGCGGGAGACAAGCCTACCCCGCCAACCCTATCCCCTCGTTACACCAGATGGACAGTATTCCTTGTGCATATAATTATTCATTTATCCATCGACCAGGAAAATCCATCGGACCTGCAGACCTTTTGAGTAGATGCCCCCTCTCCACTCCCGTGGTAGATCCTGCTCCGGTGGACTCCGTTTTGCTAATTGAATAATTTGCCCCCAATTTACTGTCAGCTGTTGACATCGCCAAGGCCTGTTAAGGACTGAACTTTGGCACAAATTTGCTGCTGGGTGGGTAGGGGTGGTCCATAATGCCAGTCAGAGATGAACTGCAACCATTCTGGCTGTGGCGGCAAGAATTGTCTGTTCTCAAGGGGGTGTCTATTATGGGGAGACCAGGTGGTAATACCAACAGCATTGAGGGGCAGAGTGCTGGAATTGTTGCATGAGGGGCATCCAGGAATAGTAAAAATGAAAGCACTGGCTAGGAGTTATGCCTGGTGGCCAAAAATGGATGATGCAATAGAAGACTGGGTAGCAAGCTGTTTACTGTGCCAGGAATCTAGACTAGCCTCCCTGCCAGCACCTGTCAGAGAGTGGGAACAGCCACGGGGACTGTGGACCCACATACACATTGATTATGAGGGCCCAATGCAGGGCCAAACATTTTTAATTGTTGTAGACACTTTCTCTAAATGGTTAGAGATCGTACGAATGGCTTCAACCACAGTGGAGGCAACAATTAAAGCATTATGGCACCTATTTGCAACACATGGACTACCAGATGTCCTAGTGTTAGACAACAGACCACAATTTATCGCCAATAATTTTGAAATATTCCTGGCTGAACAAGGAATCCAACCTGCCCTTGTTGCCCCATTTCATGCTGCTAGCAATGGGCAATCAGAAATTATGGTCAAATTGGCGAAAGACGCATTAAAAAGAATGGGACCGGGCAGCTGGCAATACAAGATAGATACACTCTTATTGGTACAGCACATTAGCCCTAGCATGACAACAGGCAAAAGTCCAGCAGAACTACTGATGGGCTGAAAGCTAAGAAACAAACTAGATTGCCTGCACCCAAATTAGGTACAAGAAAAGTTTAATGCAGAGACTAGCAAACACAAGGGGTTTTCAGTAGGGTATTGTGTGTTTGCGAGAAATTATGCAGAGGGACTGTTGTGGGTCCCAGGGCAAATAACAGCTATTACAGGTCCCCACTCTTATCGCCTGCAGGTGGAGGACGGCCAAGTTTGGAAGAGGCATTGGGACCAAGTGTGTAAAAGGATGGACCAACCCCTAGCAAGCCCAATAGAGTAGAAAACCCATTGGAATTAAGGCAGGAAGAAAACATAATAAACCAGGATTCTTTGCAGAGTCGCCTACCTGTGACTCCAGAGTGCTCCAGCAGTGACTCCTCATTGATGGGCCCAGCCGCACCCAGAGTAGAGTTCCTGAAGGTTCTGGGAGCCGGGCCAGAAACAGCAGCAGTGGACCCATCTGAACAGGTTGCTGCCGCTGCGAGAAATGATCTGCGCAGGTCCAGTAGACTTAAGCAATGCACTGCGTATCTACAGGATTATGTGACGTGAATGTTGATTGGTTGCTCTGTTCTGGGAAGGGAGGGGTGTAGAATACCCATATATGGTCAAAAGCATGTATGTAGTTTTGGCGCGAAGAAGCCTCAGAGAGCGGGAAAACCTCGCTCTCTGATTGGCTAAGATGCGCTAGCAGCCCAAATATAAAGAGCTTTCTGGCTGCCTGTTCTTGTCTTTGCCTGGAGTGAATTGATATTGTTGCTAGCTAATAAAGAAACTGTTACCATTCAGACGGTCACTGTCTCCTGAAATCCCATACAAAAGTTTGATTGATACACATTCTGACTGAAATGTTTTATTGCCTTGGGTTAGGTGGACAGAAAAATAGCAATGCTGTCTGGGATGGGGAAAAGGCCCAGTCCAAAATGGTCAGGATTGTTCCTTCTTTCTAGGCTGTGGATTATTTCTCTCCCTGCCAGTGTACTTACTGTAATGTATGCATGTTTGTCCTTCCCTGACCACTCTCCTTTTTTGTGCAGGCTGCGATTTTTCTAAGTTATGGAATAATTCTTTTGTTTTTATTTTCCCCATGAACCAGCAGCTGCTGTTGCTGCTGCTCCTCTCAGCAGCTGTTTGCTACTTTTTTGCTATCTGTGTTATCCATCATTTTTGAGTCCAAAAAAAGTGAGAGGCAGAGTCTGCACTGCAGAAGCTTCTTCACTCCTGGAATCAGCATCCTTACAGCTACTCACTAGGCTCACTAAGGCCCAGGTGTCCATCATGCCTACACTTGCCCATCTCTCCACCTCCTGAAAGAAAGAGCAAGAGGGGTGGACAAATGTGGTCTCTGAGTCCTGTGGATTAAGGACATAGGTGAGAGGCACTGTTTAAAGGTCATTCTGGATTGTTTTTAGTGTCTTTTATCTATCCTTTATTGAAAAATGTGGATAAGGGGAGACCTTTTTTAGTAGATTGATAGAGGCTTCCTGCCTTGAACAGGAAAATAGTAATATATTTCTGTAACTTGGATAATTTAACATGCAGGTAAAAGTATTTTACTTAGTCTGGGTAATGAAATGTCTGCAAGAAAACAATCAAGCTCATAGAACAAAATCTCTCATATTTTTAATTGTATGTAAATACTCTGATTAATAGAGATTCCCCTAAAAGTATGACTTATGTTTACTGAAATTGTAATACCTTTTATGTCTTATTTCAGCCAACAGTTATTAGAGTATAATCACTGTTCTATGAGGGATCAGAATTTTTTTTGTTCACGTTAAAAAGGGATCCATGATCTCAAAAAAAGTCTGGTAGTTAATGTTATTGTGATTCACAGTATTCATTCATATATTAATGAGTTATGGTGATTGCAGCCCTACTTTAATAGAAGCACTTTTCAAAACAGCTATAGTAAAATGTAGCAATACATGAAAATATAAATGAGATAAACATAAAACAAATACCAGACTTAAATAAAATTGCTTTACCTTAATTGGCTAATTGGTAAAACAAAGGGGCTTCTAGAATTTTTTTCAATCCTTTCCCAGGATCAGCCACAAGTTTGTGTAAATGTGTGTATAATACTGAGGGGACAGAGCAGTCACCAGTATCCTCAGTGGGTCTAGGACAACTTGCTGCAATCATCTCATTGCCACCATCTTTCCATAGGACACCTTGCTCCAGCCAACTTGCTGCAGGAGTAACTTCACCACAAACCTGAGCCTTCTACTCTGGTTTCCAAAACCAGCCCAACTTAAAGTTTCCTCCAGCCCACACTCCTTGTCCCAAGGCTTCCTTGCCTTGCTACTCACATCTTTTATGCGTGAATGATTCATTTCAGAGATTTAATTGTGAGCAGTTTTTCAGATTCATTTTGTCTTGAAATGTAAGACTGCAAAGCATTTAATCAATCAGCTTGGTGATGGGGTTTTGAAGCTACAGAAGGCTAGGCAGCTTGATATGAAAAATAACCTTTTGGAAGTGTAGTAACTATTGATTCGTTATTAGAGAAAGCTCTTCAATCTTACTTACGACTGTCAATGTATACATTTATTTATGGCATCAATTGGAATTTTATGAATAGTACAGTATGGTTTCTAATGTGAGTGTGTATAACAACTTCTGCTCTGTATTACAACGTTAATTCTTGAAACATACAAAGGTTTGTTTGGAGTTAAAATTAATCTAAGGGTCCATTAGACTCCATTTTACCACTCTATACTGTAGTCTTACTCATATCTCCTTAAGGTAACTTCTCCCACTATTTCTAACCAGCCTGTCTACATAGAGGTTAGATTTAATAATGCACTGAGCTATCAGGTAGCCGAACACATTTTAACTTGGCTAGTTATATGACCTTAACTAGTTGGATTAGTATTGATGCAGTATATTATTCAAAGCCATAATCATTAAGAGAACTGAATAAGCATGGTTACATTAGCTATACATAAGTGTATTATGCAGTGGTGGAATTCAATTTTTTTTGCTACTGGTTCTGTGGGTGTGGCTTGGTGGGCATGACTGGGGGGTTCATGTGACTGGATGGACAGTTTCTATAAGGAGGGCAATAAAGATTAGACTAGAAACAACACCAGAATGTTTTTTCCTGTCTTCCTTACAGGATTAACTGTGTAAAGTGGGAAAAAACAAAAGGAGATTTCTTCTAACCGGTTCTCCAAACTGCTTAGAAAATTTACTACTGGTTCTAGTGAACCTGCCAGAACCTGATGAATTTCACCTCTGCCTGTCCTAAGCCCTAAGAGCAACACAATGCTGCATGCACACATCACACCCAATGTCCCAAAGGCAGTGGTGAAATTCATTTTTTTTTTTACTACTGGTTCTGTGGGCGTGACCACATGGTTCTCTTTCCTTTGGCTTAGCATATTGTGTGAACCTAACCACCTGGTTTGTCAACGTGATTTATGGAGGAAAGTAGACAACTTTGTTGGTCCAAGAGCCCATTCCAAAAAGTACATACAAGCAACCCTTGAATTACAACTACAATCGTGACCAGAATTTCCATTGCTACAGTAAGTCAGGTAGTTGATACGTCATGCACAATTATATGAGGTTCTGGGTTTTTTTTTTTGCTGCTGCTGCTGTTCACTGTATTGCTGCAGTTTTAAAATGAATCGCCCGGTTGGTTAGGTGGATATAGTTTCCTGCCATTAACTATGCTTGTCAGAAGCCAGCTGAGAATCACAAATGGCAATCGTATGACCCCAGGAGATTGCAATTGTTGCAAATATACATTGGCTGCCAAATGTCCTCATTTTGAGCCTCTGACTATGGGGAGGCTGCAACCGTCATTAAGGGTGAGGTCATAAGTCACTTTTTTCAATGGGGTTTTAACTTTGAATGTCCGCTAAATGAACAGTTGTTCAGTCGAAGGCTACCCGTATGCGGAAAAGTCAAGAATGGAACAAGAAGAAAAAAAATAAAATGTATGTACATTGCGTTAAAATGAAACGAATTAAATACACTCGACGGGACGTGGGAGGGGGGCATGCATTTAATAACTGCCCTTGTTTGTCTTCTTAACATCTACTATTTGTTGAGGAACTTAGGGCAGATCCAAGTTGTGAACCCCTGCTGGCTTGTAGGTTGTGTGAACCCACTCGTTGTGGTTGACTCAAATAAAAGTAAAAAGAAAAAGAAAACTAGAGATCAGCCACTCCTTCCCTTTTTGTTAATGAATGCCTGTGCTTCCTGACTCCATCTACGCCCAGCTTCGGTTTTGCAGCTTGGACTCTGACATGCAAACTCTTGAGTCAAGAGGCCTGTCTCTATCCAGCCAGGTATCCTTCCTGGAACTTTGGCCATGAAGATGATAATGAGAACCAAGCATTAAACATTGAGCCCTGTTGCAGATGAGGTTATCGATCGACTCAGCAAACGGTTGTCTTTGAAATTCCACCGGAGGGGGGGGGGGAAATCGATAAGTAACTGTATTACAAATAGCAGGGAAAAACCTGCATTTCGGATCAATCCCTAAGCAACTGCATTGTAATTCTTTCATAAAGGGGCTTGCTCTGTAAAATACTTCTGTAGTATTCCCCGAGAACAAAAAAAACCCCCCCTGGAATTTCTCTGAAATATGGGAACTCAGTGGTTCAACATTCTGATACGTAGGAATATTCCCGCGCCTACAGCATATGCCCTGAAAATCTGAAGTGAGAAAGGAAATTCTCAGCAGCACCCAGGTAGTCAAATTTCTTGCAAAATTGTTGTTACAGTTAGGAAGTATCTCCTACCCGGGTACATTTGGATGCATTTATGGCTATTTGCAATGTCTCATTGTCACATGCCCAAATTTTGGGACATTTTTTTTGCTGAAAACCAACACTGTCAGTGTATGAGAGTTCATGACTTGTAAGAGACATGGTAACAAGGTCAGCCAATGAAGAGGCATGGCAACTAAGTCGGCCAATGAGGGCTACTCTGAAACCAAAACTGTCCTTTCCTCTGCTTGTGTTTGCTTGTACATTGGAAAAAAAATGCTTTTGGTATTGTATACTTACTTCATGTTATATTATATATAAAGAGAAGTTTCTTCTGTTTAAATGAAGCCTGCTGAATCAGTTACTTGTGTGTACTTGCTGTTGCAAACTCTGACAAACACTTACAACTAGGTTTGCTTAATGACTGGCACAAACCAGGTCATGAAATTGGGTCAGTCATGTGACTGATCTATT
Organism: Cerberus rynchops; assembly: GCA_032468195.1. Classification (NCBI taxonomy): domain Eukaryota; kingdom Metazoa; phylum Chordata; class Lepidosauria; order Squamata; family Homalopsidae; genus Cerberus; species Cerberus rynchops. The sequence continues at coordinate 9,293 of JANHFJ010405985.1, forward strand.
TTATGATCATTATGGCATACAACCACATTGGCCAGACTCCCTAGTTGTATGTTAAGGACTACTTTAACTACTCATATCTACATGTGAATTAGGGGGGAGGGAGACATCTGTGTTAAGCATTTTGATAAATCTTTATCTACATAAGTTTAAGCCACATTTATGCGTTGTCTTGGAGACAAATCTTCCTTCTTTCCGCCAGGGCCATCCTTTATACTCTCTCTACAGACATCAGTTGGCGACGATGGAATTTTTACACAGTAGGATGTAGGAAATGCACTAGATTGGAAACACAGATAATCCTTGACTTACAGCCACACCCGAGCCCCCAAACCCTAAGCTTTTATAAACTCATTTAATTTTTCTGAGAAAGATGAAACGGTTCGAGTTGCACTGCATTCAATTTCACTGCACACATATTATGCATTGACAATAAAGATCTGAACTGAATTGCAGTAATAAAACACTAATTAGGACTCAGCCAAGAAAGATGGCACTCATATACACCTGCCTTTTAATGGGCTTCTGGATTATTGCAACCTACTTCAAATTAAACAAAAAAGGGCTTAGGTCCCTGTAATTTCTCTGCAATTCCTTCCAGCCGCCCGAAGTCGTTTTGATACGAGATGGGCAGCAAATAAATTTAATTAATAAATAAAGTGGCCTATTTGTAGATGCAATTTCAAGCAAGCAAGCAAACAAACAAACTTTTCCCAACCCAGCCATGATTGTATTACCGTCTGGCAACGACCTAATGCAAGAAAAGAATGGTTGTTTTTTTAATTCTTTATTACTGATGATGAGTGTCTATGGATATTCTTAGTCATCCAGGTCATGATAGTCTCAAACGTGTTTTTGTTTTGTTTTTTTCTCCAAGAGGCAAGTGGACTTTCTGGCTTTTCTTTGAAGATGTTTCACTTCTCATCCCAAAAGCGTCTTCAGCTCTGGAATATAGGGAATGGAAGGATTTATACTCCTTGCAGACAGCTGGTCATTTGCCTTTTTTATTGGGTCCTTGAGGTCACCTGGAGGTTTATCTGTGTCATCAGGGTCTTTCAATCAGTGGTGGAGTTCAAATTTTTTTACTACTGTGGGCGTGGCTTGGTGGGTGTGGCTGGGGGGGTCATGTGACTGGGTGGGCAGTTTCTGTAAGCAGGGCAATAAA
>JANHFJ010406078.1:0-10438 GCA_032468195.1 Cerberus rynchops
AACTATTTTTTATTCCCCTTAGCTCCCCCAAGGAACAATTGATTGCTGAAAAGGCAGCTAAGCATGATATCACCAAGCAATCAAAAAACAAGCAGACTCTGAAGATGAATGTGGGACACTAAGAATGTAAAAGACAGATATTGGCTGCTGTTGGGTTTTTGTTTTTTTTGCCTTAGCCTGTTATGCAAGCCAGACAATGATGGTTTATTCAATCAGTCATCGTTATGTAATCCACCATTTGGCAAGGGGCGTGAACCAAGATGTTGCTTGGGTCAGGTTAAATGTGACTCCGTTTCCTTTTATGGCCTGAAGTTCTATCTATGGCTTTCTTCCTTCAAACACTCCATCATAACAGTCTCGCCTTTTCTCTTCGTTTAGAGGAACAAAGATGAAGAAATACTTTAGATAAATAAACACATTCTTCTGAGCCAGTTCAAATCGCTTCTTTCGTCTCCGAGGAGCCATCGCAAATGTGTTCCAATAAAAGTTAGGAAAACGACGTTTATCTAACTGTAATCATCGGCCATATTAAATCTTCTCCTATCACTCTAGTGAATGTTTTCAGTGTGAGCAATACAGTAATTAAATTCTCACATTAGCATGTGGGGTTTTTATTTTTTTGTTCTTCGCTAGGCTCCAACAGAATCTAACGACAGTTCCCTTCCACCCACTAGATGTCGCTCTTTTATAAGTTATCACAAAGGTTTTCTGCCTGCCAGATGCTAAACATCTGGAGCTCAAGAGTTGGCTCATGTTTGGTGCCCTTTAGTTAGGCTGGACTCCAGCTCCCATCAGTTCCAAGCAGCATGGACATCTTCATCTTGGTGTCACCAGCAAGCACCCCTCATGAAGGAGAAAAGCAGAGCCGATTTTACAGTCCCTTCCATGTTCATAATTTTGAAGGAGGTCTTGAATCTCTGAGAAACACGAGGCATTCTGACACAACTGAACGGAGAGAGGCCAAGTAGGCAGGAAGGTTTGTTGGCTGAAACGTTGCAGCTTGGTTCCACGGAGCTGCTGTTTAAACATCATCGTTAAATCGCATTTCAAGATAAAGAAAGAACAGTCCTATTTAAAAAAAAGGGCTGGCTTTTTGGATGGATTTAATTGGTTGTCTTAGCTTCTGATGCTCCATGGTAGCCCTGAGTATTAAGGAATTGGCTGGAGAAGGGTCTTCATTCTCTGGAAATGGAACCGAAATGATAAGTCACTCAGCCAAGGGAAAGACAAATCTTAGAGCAAGCTTCAAAGCCACTCTGTATGACAAGGAGCAATTCATTGTTGACCGTTTCAGATCCATTGGTTGACCTTTTCAGATCCATTGGTTGACATTTTCAGATCCACTGTTCTGGAAAGTTTGGGAATGGAAGCTACTTCACTGCTGCCAAAACTGTGGAATCAGAGGAAGAGGCTGTATTTTTGTACCTCCTGATAGCAAGTTGGGAAGACATCCTGAAATTCTACCAAGTCCTCCTATACCCATGATGGCGAACCTATGGCACAGGTGCCACAGGTGGCATGTGGAGCCATCTTGCTGGGCACACAAGCTGTCGGCCAACTTACCTCCAGCTGAGCATGCACATGCGATTTCACATGCATGCATGCATGTGCGATTGCAGAGACCCAGCTGGTCTTTGGGTGTCTGCTATGCATGCGTGCGATTGCAGCAGGAAATCCAGCTGGTCTTTGGAGCTCCCCTGTGCATGCACAGGTGATGGCTCATGTGTGCGTGAGTGCCTGCGCACAGCATGTGTGCATTGCACATGCAAAAGCTGCATGCATGTGCAGGTGGTACGTTTGCACATGCAGCGCACATGGAAGTGCCACACGCAAGTGTGGATGGCACGTGCAAAGCACGTACTTTTTGGCACCCGGTAAGTAAAAGATTCACCACCACTGTCCTATACTATACGATGTACCCAAAGGTAAAGGAATACTTGAGTTCAGTGGAAAATACCACAAGAAAAGGTCTACTTAGAAGTTAATTCCTTATCCTGTGGGGTCTTACATAGACTATGGATCATCTAAAGTAGAATCAGAGGATGGAGTGTAAAAAAACTCCATACAACAGGCGGTTCCCAGCGTCTGGTCTGTGGATCGGTACTAGGCCGCAGTGTAGAAAGTTAACACCCACCCCTCTCCTAGAAGAATGAAATATTCTGAGAAACATAAAAAAAAGCCAGAATATTATATTTCCCAAAGGGAGAAATGGAGAAACATTTTTTTAAAGCAACCCCCACTTTCTTAAGAACACCAGCAGATATTTTGTGCCCATTGGGAAAGACTGGGTCAGCCTATCTACAAAACAGAAAACCTTCAGCTCCAAGATGATTGGATAATAAGATGATTGATACATCAAGGCAAGGCCACTCAACCACAATAGGAATCGTCCAACCAGCCCCTTCATTGTATCAGCCAAATTTCAACCAAACTTAAGCTCAGACAAACTCCTAGGATTTGTACATAGTGGGAATCTGACAACAGCCAATAGAATACATGTTCTTGCACAGGAACAGGAAGCTCAAATGCAAAGCCCAAGAGAAGGTATAAATAAACCCTCCTCTCTCGACTCCATATGGTCAGTTGCACCAGAACTATGTGCTTGACGGTTCTGCTTCATCATTAAACCATCTTTCCAATCAGCCTCCATGTTTCCAGAGTCTTTCTCCAGGCTTGGAACTGAACCAGAGATTGATATTTCTCCCAACAGTGGGATACAGGCAGCATGCGAAGCCACACTCCCTCTGATCCATGGAAAAACCTCTCTCCATGGAATTGGAGCCTGGTGCCAAAATGGTTGGAGGCAGCTGCCGTAGAAGGTAGGAAGATGCTGAAGAAGTGGAAAAAAGGGATTTACAAGTACCATAGGAATTATAAATCTTCCTGTATATAATTCATTGATTATACACAACTGAATATATTATGTCTTCTTAAGAATCTAAAAATCATTATAGAACTCTGAGGAATTGAATCCTAAAACGAGATAGTAAAGTACAATAAATTCTGCCCGCACTTGGAGTGGTACAGGTAGAATTTATTGTAGATTAATGTATCTCATTTTATGCTCTCTTAAGAAGACATAGTACTTCTTCGAAGACTTATAATTTAAGAAACCTTAAGACTCTGTGTAAACTAACTTTTGGATGTGATATGAATCCACATCTTAAATTGTAAACTAAAAATGGTTCACCCTGTCAGTTAATGTCTGTGTCAGATTTTCCTCCAAGATACAAGGTTATTCTAGACATTGGACCATGTTCCCACATCATTCCATGGAAGAAATCAAACATCCTTTCTAATAACTTATTATAAAGCTGATATGGAATTAAATCTGCTCTCTAGGCCCTCAGGACTCACTAACTATGTTAAACATAGTTAGAAATGAGGTGACTGGATAGATGCTAAAAACTCTAACCTTTTGTTTCTGGTTTGTGGTTTTTGAGAGCGAAACAAAACGAAACAAAAAAACCCACAACCCCAAATGGAGAAATTAAGATGCTTTCTACAGCAAAAGCTTTTGTGGCATTTATTATTTGGTGGCAACAATCAGCACATTTATTATGACGGAAAATTTATGGGCACGATTAGCCTGTTTTATCAAAAGTTCATCTCTGCATTTTCCAAAGCAAGGGGTGTAATTCTAAGCAACTGGATTCTGAGTTCATCTAGGAAACAGAAAATCCAAGATTCCAAGTTCATGTCTATTTTAGCTTAGCGCCAAGTCCATCTCTGAATTCTGTGAAAATTGTTTCCAAATGTTCAGATGGAAGCGGGGTACTTCGTTTCTGCCTGGTTTACTGCATGTTAGAGCTGCAGAAATCTTTCTCTCCCCTTCTCTCTCTCTCTGTGACTGTGTGTGGGATGATATGTTTTCTCAAGAACATAGAATAATAGTTGTAAGAGACCTCATAGGTTTTTGTCCAACTCCCTTCTCAAGCAGGAGACCCTATATTGTTTGAGACAAATGGTTGTACAGTCCCTTTTTGAAAGCCTTCAGTGATGGAGTAGGCACAACTACTGAAGGCAGGTCATTCCATTGGTTAATTGTGCTCATTGTTGGGAGTTTCTCCTTAGTTCTAGGTTGCTTCTCTCCTTGGTTAGTTTCCAACCATTGTTTCTTGTCCTGCCTTTTGGTACGTTGGAAAATAGTTTGACCCCCTCATCTTTGTAGGATCTCCTCAAATATTGGAACAAATGCTATTATGTTCAAAAGAGTCCTTCTTTTCATTAGACTAAGGTAAAGGAAAAGGTTCCCCTTGCAAATAGTCATTCCCGACACTAGGGGGCGGTGCTCATCTCCGTTTCTAAGCCGAAGAGCCAGCGTTGTCTGATGACGATTCTGTGGTCATGTGGGCGCCATGACTAAACACCAAAGGCGCACAGAATGCTGTTACCTTCCCACCAAGGTGATCTCTGTTTTTCTACTTGCATTTTTTTACGTGCTTTTGGACTGCTAGGTTGGCAGAAGCTGGAACAAGTAACGGGTGCTCACTCTGTTACGTGGCGCTAGGGATTCGAACTGCCGAACTGCAGCACTTTCTGATCGACAAGCTCAGCATCTTAGCAACTGAGCCACCGGGTCCCCTTCATTAGATTAGATACTCATACGCAATGTGTGTAACTGTTCTTCATACATTTTAGCCTTCACTCCCCTGATAATATTTGTTGCTCTATTGTGGTGGCCAGAACTGGATGCAGTATTCCAAGTGTGGTCTTACTAAGGCTTTGTAAAGCAGTACTAGAACTTGCACTGCTTTAGTTTAAGAATGTTTAAATGGTAAACGTGTTCCTCTGATGTGCCTGGATTCTGAAATATTGTCTCCCCCAACAACTTTGTTCATGGTGTCAGGGACAAAGGCATCACGTAAAAGGCTAACTTCTAAATTCTAGAGTAATAATAAACATGTACAACTAACGTGCCCTGAAAATAGGTTGTCCATACTGAGTTAAAAATACACTCCCATACAATGGGTCTTATAATATATCAACTGTCCAAAATAAATTCTGAGCAGCTGCTCTGTGCAAAAGGCATCCTTTATTTTGGGTTGGGTTTTGGGTAAGGTAGTAAGGATTCACCAAATCAAAGATAAAATGGTCATATCATTAAAAAAAATATATAGAAACAGCCACACGACCTCCTTAAGCATTAACAACAATAGACTCACTGGATAAATTTTAAAAATCAAAGTTCAAAAAATTGGGTTTTACCCTTTGGTCCAGATCAAAAGTGTCTGCGTGGGATGCATTCCTACAGATAATGTTTCATAGTTCGAGAATCACCCAAGAGAAATTTCAGTTCTGAATTCTCAGTAAGTAGCAATAGCAATAAGCACTTAGATTTATATACTGCTTTATAGTACTTTCCAGCCCTCTTTAAGTGGTTTACAGAATCAGCCTATTGCCCCTCAACAATCTGGCTCCTCATTTTACCCACCTTGGAAGGCTGGAAGGCTGAGTCAACCTTGAGCCTGGTGGGAGTTGAACCAGCAGACAGCAGAAGTACTGCAGTACTGCACTCTAACCACTGCACCACTGAGGCTCCTATTAGTATTTGTTATTTAGATACCTTTTTGATATCATGGAACCAGTGTGATTGTATTGGACTAGGACCTTGGTGCTGTCAAGTGCCGGGGAAATCAGGAAATCCAGACAGTTCAAATGAATTTAAAGGTTTATTGCAGACTTAAGGTTTCTACAAGAATCTGAACTACTAACGATCAAAACAAATTGGCGGTAGATAACAAAGAATGGAATTCAAGGTGGGCAGGTTTAAGATCTCTTGTGGATTTAAGATTAATGACGTGTTTGACCCCTCTCTCTCTGGTCATCTCCTATAGTTGCTTGGGAATGAAAGGCAGATTAAAGGATGTGTTGCACAGGTAGAGGCCATTGTCTAAATGTTTGGGGTTGTTTTTTACAAAGATCACAGCCATGATTTCTAAAGATTTCCAAAAGTCCAGTTGCCTCTTGAAAAGCACCTTTGGGATAGACTTTACTAGTCCAAATTTTCTCTCCTTCTGTTTGACCTTGACTAGATAATTCCTAGTAACTCTCACTCTTAAGGATAACTTTGTACCTGGGGCATAGCCAAAGTTTCAATGGGAATTTCCAGAGAAAGTTGCAATATTTGTTCAGGTGGCTTCTCAGGAACCAGTGAGTAGTTTGTACTAGACCAAAGTCAGTGAGAATTGTTATAATTGTTAACGCCTAAGATGATGGGGGGGGTGGGTGGGGGAGGAAGAGGCTAAAATATGTGCCATTAGTAAGGAAGGGGAATACTTCATCATAAGCAAAGAATTTCTCCCTCTGGAGAAGGGAAGCTATCAGGCGCATCGAGATATGCTCAAAACTCCTGAGTGTGTAAAGCACTGGCAGATGACACAGTCCCCAAATGCAAGCCAAATTTGCCAAATCTGTGATTACAGCTGGGGAAATTATGCTATCGCACATCCCTGAATGGGAATTTGGGAGCGTGACTCATTTGGAAGATGGAGACACTTATTTTAAGGAACGGTTGCATCAAGTTCGGCTTTCTAAGGCTGGGAGCTTTCTAAGGCTGGCCAGAAGGAAAAGTTTTATTTTCTTTCTCCATTCCTGATAACAGATGGAAGGAGATGATCCTTTGTTCCTCTATATTGGCTGCTCTGTTCTCCGTTCTTCTCCATCCTTTGTTCATCTACGAGGGCTATCCACAAAATAGATTATGTTTTCGTCTGTAGCAAGAAGGGGGGGAGCTAGCGCGGCCATCTTTGGTCTGTGTGTCCGCTGCTCAGTCTGCATCTAGTCGTGCTAGTGGGAGGTTCGTGTTGTTGTCCGTTATTTCACAGCAAACGTTTGAAATGTGTGCTGCAATTGAAAATCCCTCCAGCTGTGAGGTGCGATCAGTGATAAGGTTTTTGTTGGCAAAAAACCATAAACCGATTGAAATTTTTTGGCAACTGTGTAAAGTATACAGGGACAACATCATCACTGAAGGTGGAGTGCGCCAACGGTGCATTAAGTTTAAAAATGGCCGAACTAACGTTCACGATGAACATGATCTTGCACCAAGCAACTCTCACTTGTTTCATCCTTCAATGCATCCCATTGACTGGCTCAAGTCTCCAGCAGCTGAATTTATGACCATGGAATTACAAAGCTTGTTCACCACCATGTTATAAGTGCCTCAATTTGTTCAGTGAATATGTGGAAAAGTAGTATTTAAGTGTCACTTTCAAGTGTATATAAATCAAAGTATATAATAAATTTTTTTCCTACTTTGTTTTTTTTTCTATCGCAAAACGTAATCTATTTTGTGGATAACCCTCGTAATTCACTTAACATGACAATAGTTATCACACATGACCCAATTTGTCACATGCAACCAGCATACTAAGCATGAATCATGGTTTACCAGTCAAAATAACTAGGTTCAAAATCAACTAGGATTCAAATGAAGCAACTTTTCTCTGGTTGCTGACCAGGTGTGGGGTGGGGTGGGGTGAGAATAAAATGAGGATATAAAAAAGAACTACAGGGGATTTTGTAACAAGGATGATCAAGTTGTGTAATTACCTTGGGCAATTGGACACTAGATATGTGAAATTTATTTATTTATTTCCTTACTAAGGTCATTTTATATCACAAGCAAGAATGATTCAGTGTGATATCTGCATGGCATAAAAACATGATAAACCGCTGATTACCAGGGAACAAATTATCTTCAAATGTGGTTATTGCAAGTCAGGATGTTTTGCTCACTAGCCAGATATCTGGCAAGTTTAAGGACATGATCTTCTGACTCTCTTTTAGAACTCGGAGTTCCTTAAAAACTTCAGCGTCCCTGAAGGTTTACCAAGAATTCCACAATGGACCACATTTAATCATAAAGGCTCTCAGCTGACGTTACGCGTGGCATCCGTTTCTTCAGAATGAAAATAGATGGTCTTGAGTCACTTTTCTATTTTGCTTTGGGAACTGGTGCATTATTATCCTTTCAGAAAAGGTCAACCGAGAATTTAAGAATAAGTTGGTGTATGTAGTTTTTTATCTCGCCCTTATTATTTATACAAATAATTCGGGAGGGGGGGGGACATATCCAACATACCTTCTTCTTCTTATTTTCCCCACAACAACAACCCTGAGAGGTGGGTTGGGCTGAGAGAGGGACTGGTTCAAAGTCATCCAGTTCTCATGCCTAAAGCAGGTCTAGAACTCCCAGTCTCCTGGTGATTGGCCCAAAGTCATTCAGCCAGCTTTCATGCCTAAGGGAAGACTAGAACTCCCAGTCTCCTGGTGATTGGCCCAAAGTCAGCCCAGCCAGATTTCATGTAAGGAGAACTAGAACTCACCATCTCCTGGTGATTGGCCCAAATTCACTCCAAACAGCTGTCATGCCTAAGGGAGGACTAGAATTCACCATCTCCCACTTTTCTAGCCTGGTGCCTTAACCACTAGTCCAAACTGGCTGGTTGCTATGCAAGCTATTCCGCTCTGGAAAAGAAATCTATAATCTAATTGGCTGAAAAATTCAGCTGAAAAATACCTGGACCTTGCTTGAGGCAAATACTTCTAGAGAACAACAAGAGAGAATACTACTCCCGGCTGTCAGATGGATGGCATAGGAACCCCAAAAATAGGCTAGTGTTAGATGAGGTGGTATAACAACATATCCTGTTAGCAAGGGTACATAAATCTGACATCTTCCAAACTCTTCAAGTTTGTCTGTTGGCAAACTCGATCTTTGGTACCCACTTTTGATTTTCCTTGAGAAAATCAGTGGAATTAGGTTTTCTTAATGTATTTTTTTTAAGTAGAACATTACAGAAACAGACTAGAGATATTCCAAGCTCCATGAACCCAAAACAGAGACATCCCAAGGACTGACAACTGTGTAGGGCTGATACTGTCTTGTGTGTGAGTTCGGCTGGACATCTGAAGAAAGAAAAGCAATGTATTTCCAAATTGTTGTCTTTCAAGCTGGAGGGAAAGTTTGAAGCTTCTGCCCCAAAATTGTATGAGTTTATGAGGTCTGGGCCTCATATCTATTTTTATTATTTTATTTATTTATTTATTTGGATTTATAAACCGCCCCTCTCCCGAGAAGGGACTCAGGGCAGTGTATAACCATCTAAAAGGAAACAATGAATAAATAACAATTAAAACCAATTAAAAGAATTAAATTGAATGGATAATTAAAATATGAAAAATTATAAAATTTAAAATTTAAAACTAGTTTAAAAACCCCAAAATAATTAATGCTAGGCCAGACCGGCCTGTTGGAACAAATAACAAGTTGAAGGGAGTTTGGCTGAAATAGACTATTTTGATCCAAGAAAAAGAGTGGAAGTGTTTTTGTTTCTGCACGGAAACCACTTCTGAGCTTTGGAGAGGAAAAGAGGAAAGAAAGGGAAGGAGGGGAGAGGGAAATGAAAAAAAAAAGTTTTGACTTCTGACTCTCTCTGTTGCCGTCGAATAAAACATTAACATCCAACCTCATTTTTTTACTTTTCCAAAACAATATAAACTAGCCATTTCTACAATCACAAATCAATCTAATCAGTAAAAACCCTCAAATCAAAGTTTTGGTTTTTTTCCCACCTCAAGCACAAAGTCCAGAAGTGGTTTCCATATAGAAACAAAAGCACTCATATTCTTTTTTTTTCTTTGATCAAAACGGCCAGTTCAGCCATCTCTGCCAGCTCCATCAATTACGATGACTCACTTATCAACCGCAGGGATTCACTTCACCGCTATGGCGAGAAACGTCGTAAAACAAGGCAAAACTCACTGGATAGATGTCTCGCTTAATGACAGAAACGTTGGGGGTCAATTGTGTAAATTGAGGGCTACCTGTGTTTTACTTTAACTGTGATTTGTGAGCCCAATCCCTGAAGGTTATTCTCCTCCATTTAATGGCAGAATTGAATATCTGATTACTTGCATAACTTAATAACCCTTCATTTTGTTATGTTTTTTAAAAAATGTAGAATATACTCCAGCCCCAAGGCTCGTCCCTACAGCTCCAAACGTCAACGCATCCACCCTCTCGCCTAGCTTGGTCTTCAACGTCACATCGGGGCAGCCGACGGTACAGGCGGCCTTCCCGAGTCCGTCTTCGGAGAATGGCACCTCGACGTTTGCCGACGTCTCCTGGGCCCAGTTCAACATTATCATCCTCACCGTCATCATCATTCTGGTCGTCCTGCTGATGGGTTTTGTCGGCGCCGTCTACACGTACCGGGAATACCAGAACCGCAAGCTGAACGCTCCTTTTTGGACCATCGAACTGAAGGAGGACAACATTAGCTTCAGCAGCTACCACGACAGCATCCCCAACGCGGACATCTCCGGCTTGTTAGAAGATGACGCCAACGAAGTGGCGCCCAACGGACAATTGACGCTGGCCACGCCGATGCATAACTACAAAGCGTTATGAATCCAGGCAGGAATGGATTGG
>JANHFJ010406081.1:0-10437 GCA_032468195.1 Cerberus rynchops
GAGGAGGTTTCTCCAGATAGGTTCATCAAGTGCAAACATTCAAAAGACCCTCAACAACGGGCACTCATGCGCGATGCCATAGACCATCTGCTGGGCATCAGTGCCATCATACCGGTACCAGAGGAGTTTCAGGGCCAGGGGTTTTACTCAACACTCTTTGTAATCCCCAAAGCCTCCGGCGGGTGGAGAACCATCCTGGACCTGAAACACCTCAACTATTATATCCGGTACCACAGGTTCAAGATGCACTCACTACACAGCATCTTGTCACTCTTGCATCAGGAGGATCTTCTCTCCTCCCTAGATCTAACAGAAGCGTACCTCCACATTCCGATACATGCAGCATACCAAAGATATCTCCGGTTTGCATATCACGGTCTGCATTTCCAATATCAGGCCCTGCCCTTCGGACTGTCATCAGCCCCTCGAGTCTTTACAAAGATCCTAGCCGTCTTAAAGGCACACCTCCATCTGATCCCAGTCAGGGTCCATGCCTATTTGGACAATATCCTGATACAATCGCAATCAGTCCAATCAGCCCACAGAGACTTACAGATAACCATACAAATGTTAAGGGATCACGGATTCTCCATCAATATGGAGAAGACCCACCTTCAACCCACCACTTGTCTGCAACACCTGGGAGCAGTGATTGATACCCAACAGGGCCTAGTCTTTCTGTTCAAGGACAGAAGGGTGAGCCTGTCCTCGCTAACACACGAGGTTCTCTGACAATCGAGACCTTCCCTGTATCAGCTCTCCCAGCTGCTAGGCAAGATGGTGTCATGTTTCAACATCATGCCGTGGTCCAGGCTACACTCGCAGTCTCTACAATGGTTCCTTCTGCCCTATCAGCACAGAGGGGACAGTCACTCACACCACAGAGTGAGAATTCCGAGGTCAGTGGCTCAATCGCTTCATTGGTGGATGTCGGCAAAGATCCGCAAGGGCTGCTCTTTCTGGGAACCACCCAGAACAGTGGTTACCACGGATGCCAGCCTCCAAGGCTGGGGGGCCCATCTGCATCAACATATAGCACAGGGACAATGGACTCAGTCAGAACTAACTCACAGCATCAATTGGCTAGAACTGAGGGCAGCCCGCCTGGCTCTCATGCAATTCAGCCCGATAATCGGAAGTTGCCATGTGTTAGTTTTAACCGACAACATTGCCACCAAAGCACACATCAATCGTCAAGGGGGAACCAAGTCACAGGCATTGTTGAAGGAAGCACGCCGATTGATCAGATGGGCAGAGCACCATCTTCTGTCCTTGACGGCACAGCACATATCCGGTGTGGACAATGTCCGAGCGGACTGGCTCAGCAGAGCAGTACTAGACCACGTGGAATGGGAACTGCACCCAAAGACATTTTGCCAAATAAAAGACCGTTTCGGTCACATGACGGTCGACCTGTTCACCAGTCTGACCAATGCCAAACTGAACAGAAACTGTTCTCGGTACCTGACGCAGGGAGCAGAGATGGTGGACGCATTATGTTCCCCTTAGCCACAAGGTCTCCTCTACGCCTTCCCTCCCCTTCCTCTAATTCCTAGAGTTATCCAGAAGGCCAAAGAGGAATGAGCCCGTATCATTCTGATTGCCCCTTATTGGCCGAAGAGACCTTGGTTTCCAGAACTACTCTGACTTTCCGTCACACCTCCTTGGAGACTACCACTGACACCTCCACCACTCGGGAGGGCCATACAAGGGGCCATACTGCATCTGGACCCGGAGTGGCTCAGCCTAGCCGCCTGGAAATTGAACGCCTTACCTTAAGCCATTGCCAAGTTTCTAGCAGAGTAATAAACACCATTCAGGCCTCCTGCAGACCTTCGACTACTAGAATCTACAAAACTACCTGGAGGGCGTTCAGTGGCTGGTGTCTTAAACATTCACTGACTCCGACTCGAGCTTCAGTGTCTCAGCTGCTCGAGTTCCTACAGGATGGACTAGACAAGGGCCTTAAGGCCAATACATTATGCAGACAGGTCGCGGCGATAGCTTCAGCAGTAACCTGCGGTTCAGACGTGCCGCTCTCTAGACACCCCATGGTCACAAGGTTCCTGCGAGGGGCAGCCAACCTCAGCCCCCCAGTTATCCACCGCTACCCTACCTGGGAGCTTTCTAAAGTCTTGCGAGCGCTCACTCAGAACCCCTTTGAGCCACTTACTTTGGCTCCATTAAGACTCTTGTCGTGGAAAACAGCCTTTTTAATAGCTATTACGACAGCTCGCCATATCTCCGAAATTTCGGCGCTGTCAGTAAGAGAGGACCTATGCATTTTTCATCACGACCGTGTCACTTTATGCCTAGACCCCACCTTCTTGCCGAAGGTTAATTCCCCATTCCATAGGGGACAGGAAGTAATTCTCCCAAATGGATGCCCTGGATCTGTCCGGATCCAGGGCACTCCCTGGAAGCTAGTTGGCACACTTTAGATGTCTGGCAGGTCCTCAGGTGTTACATAGATGTAACATGATCAATCAGATGTACAGAAGCGCTCTTTGTGCAGTTTCATCAAAAGTCCTTAGGTCAAAAAGCTTCTTCCATCACTATTGGAAGGTGGCTGAGAGCCACCATAGCATTAGCTTATGAGCTACAGAGTCTCCCCTTACCAACGGGCATCACAGCACATTCGACACGAAGCGCAGCCATAGCGGCGACCTGGTCAACTCAGGCTCCAATTGATCAAATTTGCTGAGTGGCTACTTGGGCTTCCCCATCAGCCTTTATAAAACATTACAAATTGGACACTTACGCCGCGGCGGATGCGGCGTTTGGCAGAAGAGTCCTGCAGACAGTACATATGCCAGAATAGGACTCTTCCCTCCCTTTCTCACAATGACTTTGATAAGTCCAATCAGTGGATTGCCTCTTCACGATCAACGGAGAAGGGGCGTTGGACTTACGTGATACGGTCCTTCTCGTTGAGTGAAGAGGCAATCCAGCCCGCCCTATAAGACAGCCCATATACTGGCATTCTACCTCTAAGGGAAACAGAGGAGGCCACGTTTTGCTAACTGGAATTAAGTTTCTTGCAGGAAATGGCACGCTAACCAACAGCAACATAGCGGAGAGACTTCACACAAAACCTACAACAACTTCATAGAAACTGGGTCAGGAGGGCGGGCCTGGCCCTTTTATGCTTTTACTCAGTCACGTGGATCTGCGAATGACGGGTGATCTCCCAATCAGTGGATTGCCTCTTCACGATCAACGGAGAAGTTATCCATTTCCTAATGCATTCCCAGCATAGGAAAACACTTTGATTTGGTTGGATTCAGGCTGACATCTCCCTATAAAAGGGAGCTGCCTGCTTGCAGCATGCTATTAGGTGATCAGACCCTTAATAAAGTCACTTTGGAGTCTCCTGCTGGTCTGAGTCCTCTATTTCCTACTACATTACACTGGCAATGAAGGTGGGATCCTGAAGAGCAGATTGGACAGAAATCACTAACCATTGACAACTGAAGGAAAAAAAAAACCGGACAAATGGCAGAATGTCTTCCACGGCTCCAGTAATCATGTTTGCCCCATACAACCTGAAGAAGGAGACATGGGGTGCGTTCCTGATGAGATTCAACTGTTTCCTGGATGCCAGCAACCTCAAAGACCTCCCTGACAAAAAGAAGCAGTCCATCTTCTTAAATTACTGTGGGATGGATATATTTGCCATGGCGATCACCCTAGCACCCTCAAGGGGTGAATGAAGTGCCCTGGACAATGCTGATGGGTCACTATGTGCCCCAACCCTTAGAGATGTCCTACCAGCATGCTTTCTACCAAAGGGACCAAGAGGAAGGAGAAACCATCTGCGACTTCATCGCAGTGCTGAGGAAGGCGGCCATCCAATGCGACTTCACTGACCTAGACCACATTCTGTGAGATAGGCTAGTCTGCAGGCTAAAAGATGATAAGCTATGGCAAAGGCTACTGGCCAGGACCACCCTCACTCTCCAGGTGGCCATAGAAGAAGCCACAGCAGCTGAAGTGACTGGCAAGCCACAAGAAGGGAAAAAAGTGGCAACAGTGCATCACAGGGACTGCAAAGAAGGGGAGAGCTTGCATTCCTCAGAAGATGGTGCCCACCTGGTCAAGCCCACAAGGAGACCCAATGGTCACAGCACCACATGTGGGGGCTGTGGCAGGAACCATGCCAGGCAACATTGTAGATACCTGGCCACCGTTTGCAGGAGATGCAATAAAAAAGGACATCTATCCAGGATCTGCAGAGCCAACATAGGGGGACCATCTAATACCCCATTTCCGACAGAGACTGAGTCAACCAAGGCAGGGAGAGACAAAACAGAGGACACCTGAAGAAAGCTGCTTCACCATAAAGACTTGGACCAACCAAACCTCAGAAGCAACCACCCCAAGACCCAAACCCAGGACAGCCTGGAACCGAGTCACAGTGAACATCAACAAGCAACCCTGTGACATGGAGCTGGACACTGGATCTGCTGTGACCATCATAGCATGGGACAAATAAAAAAACTCATGCCACAAAACACTAAACAAAAGCTGCAATGATGCCAAACCATCCTAAAAGACTGTCAGGGAAACAAATTCCCCATAGTGAGATGGGACAACTTCCCAGTTGAATACCTGGACTTCAAGGGAGAGCTTCCCATCATTGTCAGAGGGAACCTCCCAAACTTACTAGGGCTAGACTGGTTCGATGCCCTAGGGATAGATGTGACAGGGGTCATCCACAGCATCAGGAAAGGCACGACAGACAAACTAGCAGAGGAATTCATGGAAGTCTTTGACAGACAATTAGACAAGTACAAGGGACTTCCATCTCCTTTAGCCTAGACCCTGGGATGGCACCAAGCCACATGAAACTGCGGAGAGTCCCCTTCACACTAAAACTGAAGATGGACGAACAAATAGATAAACTAGTTAAGCAAGGAGTCCTAGAACCTGTAGATCATGCCTGATGGAAGACCTCCATAGTCATCCCCATTAAATCAGATTGCTTGGTCAGAATATAGATTATAAATGCACAATAAACAAAGCTCTACAACTCCATGCCTACCCAGTTCCAGTCATCCAGAATCTCCTACACTCACTCAGTCAAGGAAAATTTTTCGCTAAGCTCAGGCGCAAACAATAGTAACCCACCATGGAACCTTTAAATGTAATTGCCTATAGTTTAGGCTCAACATGGCACCAGGGCTATTCCAATCACTAATGGACTGTCTGTTGCAGGGAATCCCTGGAGTCATCCCTTACTTCAATGACATCTTGATCGGGGCAAGTAACCAGGAATAACTAACTACCAAACTCAGGGCAGTCCTACAGAGATTCCAAGATGCCGGGCTCAAAATCAAGAAGGACAAATGCCACATAGCTATCCCCGAGGTAGAATTCCTGGGATACTTAATCAATGTGAAAGGCATACACCCCACAGCAGATAAAATAAAAGCCATACAAGAAACACCAACCTCCACAAATAAAACAGAACTACAAGCATTCCTTGGACTCCTAAATTTCTATAGCACCTTCCTCAATGAAAAGGCAACCATAGTCAAACCATTCCATCGGCTGCTAGACAAGAAAGTTCCTTGGACCTGGGGCCAAAAAGAAGATGCCACATTCAAGAAGGTCAAACAGCTAATTTCCTCCAAAAGTTTACTAATCCAGTACAATGAACAGCTCCCCCTAACACTAACATGCGATGTGTCACCATTTGGAGTCAGAGCGATGTTGAGCAACAAACTTCCCAATGGCTGAGAAGCCCCCAAAGCATTTTTTTCCTGCACCATATCTACCACTGAGAGGAATTACAGTCAGCTAGACAAAGAAGCATTAGCAACTGTAGCTGGAATCAAGAGATTCCATGAATACCTGTATGGAAGGAAATTCTAGCTCATAACAGACCACCAACCCCTCTTAGGACTAATCGCAGGCAATAGACAAACACCACAAGTACTGTCCCCATGAATGACGAGGTGGACAGAATTCCTGGCCTTGTACAGTTATGAGTTGCTATACAAACCAGGGTCTGCAATAACACATGCAGTCATGCTAAGCAGGTGCCCGTTGGAAACACGAGTCGAAGACCCAGCACCAGCCTCACAAGTGCTCATGATAGAGCACTTGCTGGAGAGCCCATTGACAGCTGCAGACATTGCAAAGGAAACCAGAGCAGACAGAATGCTATCGGTAATCCACAGATGGGTCTGAAAAAGCTGGCCGGCTAAACCACAAGGCACAGAATTTAAAAGATTCACCAGCAGACAGCATGACATTTCAACTCAACATGGCTGCCTACTCTGGGAAACCATGTCATCATTCCCCACAAACTTCAAAAGGCCATCCAAAAAACACTCTACAAGGGGTACCCGGGCATCGTCCGAATGAAAGCCCTTGCTAGAAGCTATGTGT
Organism: Cerberus rynchops; assembly: GCA_032468195.1. NCBI lineage: Eukaryota > Metazoa > Chordata > Lepidosauria > Squamata > Homalopsidae > Cerberus > Cerberus rynchops. Next base: position 6,397 of record JANHFJ010406081.1, read on the forward strand.
GGTGGCCCAGGATTAATGATGACATCGAAAGATGGGTCAAAGTCTGTTACCCATGCCAAGACTCATGACTGGCTCCACCATAAGCCCACTCCACACAATGGGACACTCCCAAAAAACCATGGTCCAGGTTACAAATAGACTTTGCTGGACTCCTGCAGGGTCAAATGCTGTTCATAATTATGGGCACTTACTCAAAATGGATAGAAGTCCAGAAGATGTCAACCACCATGACCAAAGCAGAAACAGCCACACTAAAAAGTCTATTTACGACACACAGATTGCCAGATGTCATTGTATCTGACAATGGACCGCAATTCACAGCAGCCTGTTTCGAAGACTACCTGGCTAGCCAAGACATCAGACATGTCCTCACAGCTCCATTTCACCCTGCAGGAAATGGAATGTCAGAATGGACCATGAGAACCACTAAGAAGCCCTCGGAAAAATGGGACTGGGTGACTTGCAAGAGAAAATCAACCAGTTCCTCCTAGCCCAACATACCATCCCAGCAACAACAACAGACCAAAGCCCAGCAGAACAGTGGCGGAGCTAGATTTTTAAACTGGGGATGGCCAGAGGGTGGCAAGGATTTATTGAGGGGGTCCACAGTTATACAAATGAGGTCAATCGCCTCATTTGCATTTCAATAGTTACTACATACGCAGATTTACTGGACTTCTAACTTCTGCCTTGTTTTGGTTCACGAATCAGCCGCATGTCAGTCCAACCAATGAAACGCCAGGCAGCAGACAGAGCCGCAGCACGCACGCACCGCGTCAGGATGCGTTCATGGGCGGTGGGAAATTATAGATTTCAGCGCCAAAGTTCGCCAGATTCTCAAAATAAAAATGTTTCCCTGTTGCCGTCTTTAGAGGGGTAGCAACAGGGGTGGCAAGGACATTTTTAGAGGTGGCACTGGCCACTCTGGCTACCCCTCTGGCTCCGCCCCTGCTGGGAGCTGGATCTGGCCTGTGGGGTGCTTAGGTCTGTCCCATGGGGCCATCCTGGAAACAGTGAAGGACCAGCCCACAGTGACTCTGCCACTGAAAACAGCTTGGGAGGACTGCGTGAGACCCTCCTGAGCTCCATTTTCACTGGCAGAGGGTTGCGGCAGGCTGTCACAGCCTAAAATGCAGCTTGGGAGGCCGTTTTCACTGGCAGAGCGCTCGGCGTACCACAGGCACCACTGGCATGAGTTATAGCGAGGTGACCATGCCCAACCTGGCAACGTCCACCTCTCTCTCTCACACACACACACCGAGGTCAAACACAACTCTGATGTGGTCCTCAATGAAATTGAGTTTGACACCTCTGGTTTAAGTGGTCAACAATGTCAAAATGGCAGTTAGGTAACCAAAGCCCCGCCCCTTTTTGCAGGCCTCATATGGGTAAAACCTGCAGGGCTTGATTACTGGATCTTGGACATTTTTTATTGCCCCTACGTATGCCTCTGTTGTGTCTCCTGCCTTCATCTTATTAATTCCAGAAGGCAAGAAGCAACTTGAAACCAGCCACTTTGATCTCTGTTTCTTTGTCTGTTTGGTAAGCTGTCAGGATGTGGTGGGAGACTAAATGGCTGTCAAGGACAACCCTCATGGCTATATAAACGATCATGGTTATATAAAGGATCAAAAATACAACTCCTCAACTTACTTAGTGACTGTTCAAAGTTACAATGGCACTGAAAAAAGTGACTTATGAACATTTTTCACACTTACAACCATGGTGGCATCCCCACGGTTACATAATCAAAAATACTTGGTAATTGACTCATGTTTACGACGGTTACAGTGTCTCAGGGTCACTTGATCTCTTTTGCGATCTTCCGACAAAGTCAGTGGGGAAGCCGGATTCACTTAACAAACATGTTACTAACTTAACAACCGCAGCAATTCACTTAACAACTGTGGCAAAAAAAAAAGATCATAAAATGGAGCAGAAATTCACTTAACAAAAGTCTCAGCAACAGGGCTCAATTGTGGTCGTAAGTCAAGGACTACCCTTAGAACTACATTTTGATGGGAAGGGAGACAGTCTAGGAGCCAAAAGATGGGGACTTCCACCATGCTCTGCTCTCCAATTTCTCAAGTGTGTGTGTGTGTGTGTGGTGTGGTGTGGTGTGGTGTGGTGTGTGGTGTGTGTATGCTGTGCAAGTCTTATATGGAAAGACCCTTTGTTTTAGTCCTGGAGGAAGGCAAAAGTTTTTAAGTGACTTGCGTCTCACTTGTCGATGGAGATACTCAGTCAGCCAGGCCACTTGTTTTTTCAAGAGACAACTGGACTTTCTGGTTTTTCTTTGAAGAGGTTTCGCTTCTCATCCAAGAAGCTTCTTCGGCTTTGACTGGACGATGTGTCTCACTTGGTAATATTAATGAAGTCTCAATTCGGGCCACCATCATTCAGTCTAGCTTTAATCATAGGGTTGTTGTTTGGCTAAAATGATTCACCTCCCTATATCCCATCCAAGGTTTGTGCAAAGAGGGTGGGAGACAACTGTGATCCAAAACAAAAGAGCAACTGGTAGTAATTGTGTGATGCAATGCACCAGCCATATCTTGTAGAACTGCCAAAGGTTGCAACGCAAACTTATTAGCTTGATGTATGTCATAAAATATCTATGCCCTTGACCTGAATAATAGTCCACCAAACTATTTAATGACACCGATGCTGTTGCTACTACTTCCACCACTATTGCTAGCAGTAGTAATTTTGTATTAAAAAGATGCTGACCAACCCACAAGGATAATTACAAGCAAAGGGTGGATTACTTTGCAAATGTCTGCTGTCAATTAAATATTCCCAACCGAAGAATTGGTTGAAATGCACTGCAAAAAGACTGAACTTTAGAATCGGACCAGCTTATCCTTAGACTGGACTTAGGGGAAAGAAATATATATTTCTGAATAGCTATCGACTCTTACACATTCCTTACTGGATGTAAGTAAAACAGAGAGGAGGCTTCAGATGTTGATCATAGGTGCAAATAAAGGACATGCTCTTCTGTCCCAGTTGTTGTTCAGGGCACACAACTTTTTTTAAAGGAACACACTATGACTTCTTTGTGAGCAGGCTATGTGTTTCCCTGCCCTTCCAACTCTTCCTGCACATGATTAAGTTCAACCTAGTGTGCTTTTCTGTCCACATCCATTATTGCACTGATTTATTTCATCAATCCTCAAGTTCTGTATTAAAAACAACAACTCAGAATGGTGCTCAGTAACAATCAATTAGATATAGTCCTCAACTTACGACCACAACAGAGCCCAAAATTTCCATGGTAACAGGCACTTAAGTGAGTTTTCCCCCATGTTGTGTGATCTTTCTTGTCACAGTTGTGAAGTGAATCACTGCAGTTTGCTTAATTAGTAACACGGTTGTTAAGTGAATCTGGCTTCTCCATTGACTTTGTTTGTCACATGGTTGCTAAAGGGGACCACATGACCCCAGGATTCTGCAACCATCATAAATATGAGTCTGTTGCCAAGCATCCGAATTTTAATCCCATGACCCATAGGGATGCTGCAAACGTCATACGTGTGAAAAACACTCATAATTTTTTCAGTGCCATTGTAATTTTGAGAGGTCACGAAATGAACTATAGTAAGTCAAGGATTGCTTGTACAGTGAGCCCTGAAAATTCAAAATATTTTTTTTTCTGATGGGGAGAATATAATTAAATAATTAGAATATACAAGCACTGAAAACCAAAAGATGCAATCCTATCAAAAACAAAATTGAGTAAAACAAACTGGAACATGTAGTAACCGGCCCTTTGCTGGCCCACATGATGGAGAAAGATAATTTAAAGTATGGGTGCCATTCTAGACAGGTTCATGTCAGTTGAAAATAATAGCCCACAAGTTGTGATATAACCCACAAGGGCCTATCTAATCAGCTATTTTAATTGCACCAATTTAAATTGGGAAGTCAAATACCATATTCCCAAATTGTTCAGGAGTTGCGTCCCTTTCTGGATCGGGGCGCCCTTCGCACAGTCACTGCTGCCCTTGTAACCTCCCGTCTGGACTATGCCAATGCTCT
>JANHFJ010406157.1:0-10419 GCA_032468195.1 Cerberus rynchops
GTGGTGGCATCCTCTTCTTGACTGCAGCCCTTACAATCGCTAGCATTGGCATTGCTAGTACCATTGTCTCCATTTACTGTGATCTCAAAGTGGGCATAGAAGATGTTAAGTTCATTTGCCAGGAACACATTTGTGGTCATCTTGTTGGGTTTTGGGGGTTTGTAGTCTGTTATTCTCAGACCTTGCCACAGAGTCTTAGATTCACCCTGTTGGAACTGTGATGCTAGTTTCCTCCCATAGTGCTGTTTGGACTCCTTTACCACTTTCCGCACATTGTATGCTGCAGTTTTATATGGGCCCATGTCGCCTGATACAAGTCCCACTTTATAGGCAGCAGTGCAAGATCTCAGGGCGTCATGGATGGCCTTGTCTATCCACGGCTTCTGGTTGGGGAATGTTCTGATGGTCCTTTTTTGAATGGTGTCATCTGATAGTTTCTTGATGAATCCCATGACTGCTTCTGTGTACTTGCTGATGTTGTCAGTGCTGCGTCAAAACATGTCCCAGTCTGTTTCTATTGTTTTCTTATATTTTTATTGTATAGCGTCTACTTATTTTTGCAGTTGTGCTCTTTAAAAATATCACTTTAATATTTTAAGCCAGGCACACCCTGCAGCCCCCACCTCGCCCACCCCCACCTGCAGCTCTGGGCTGGGCAGCAATTCAGCTTTCCTGGCTAGCTGATCTGCCCTTCCTTTCCTCCCGAAGATGGTGGCAGAAAGAGAGACGAGCCAGGGCTGAGCCACTGCTGCTTGGCCTCTGCCCCAAGCCCGCATCTTACCCCCCACCACCTGGACTCTCCTCAGCTACTGGGCCTTGCATACTGCAGCTGCCAGCGGACAGGGGGTGGGGATGGCCAGGGACTGTAAGCTGTGCTGCCCACATCGCCCCTCTGCCAACCGGCCTTCCCCTGCCCACCCACTGGCCTGTGCCTTTCAATCAAGAGCAACAGGCTCAGAGCGGGTCTCCCTCCCCCACCAACAGCCTTACCTTCATAGGCAGCTGTAGTTAGCAGAGCACTGTGAGCCATGCAGACTTGAAGGTAAGGCCTATGGCAGGGGAGGGAGAGCCACTCTGGGCCAGCCATGCTCAGCTGAAGGGCACAGGCAGGCAGGGGAGGGCTGGCTGGTGGAAGGCAATGCAGGCAGTGCAGCCTTGCATTCCCTGGCTTCCCCTCACCCACTGGCAGCTGCAGCAGGCAATGCACCTCCTCCCCAGGTCCCTGCCCATTCCTCCAACAGCCAAACAAACCTAGGCAAAAAGCCAGCCATGCAATTAATGGCTGGGAGAGAGGGTCAAGGGGTGGGGCCAACCAGTGATGGAATCATCCGGTTTGCTGAACTGCAGTTGGCTACCAGATCACCCAAACCCATGCAAACCAGCTGAATTCCACCACTGTTTATAATATGTAAAGTAAGCAAGGACATACTTAGCAATATCTAAGGGAGCTGGGTCACTTCTAAAATAAATGCTTTATAAAATTTAAATTTCCAACTTAATACTGACCCAGTTTAGTTTTTTAATTTTTATTTAATTCTCAGTTCCTAGTAGCTGTGTAGATACAGATATGCAATAAAAGAATATTAGTAGCTTAAAGTTGAACTGTGCAGTCCTTGATACTCTCTGAGCTTGATTTTTTCTTACAAATATTTCATTGCTAGGTAATATCAGTGCTAATGGGGAGTGGGTTTGTTCTCATATTAATTCTATTGGCTAGCCCTATCAGTGTTGCTGAGAGTAATCTTGCTGATTCCTTGATTGAGCTTTTGTTTAATACTAGCTTGTTTGGGAGTTCCTTGATTTGCATATTGTTTGCTTCTTGATTGTAGATCTAATGTTAAGCTTGGTGTTAATCTCTGTTTATCTGGGCGTTGTACTTTGATATTTTTGTTTCCTTTTTGGCTTTTTGATTGTCTCTTTTGAATGATATGTAGATGTTGCTTATCTCTTTGTGCCAGCTGATTTGTCAGAGTGACAGGCTTCCAGCAATTCTCTAGCATTTTTGGAGTTGGATTTGATTAGAATGCTGAGTTTTCAAGTTAAAATTATGGTTAAATCTATGTGTTCTGAAATTTAAAAGTTTTTAACATGTCTTCTGATAGTTGGTATTTTTGGATGGTCTCTCCTAGTCTTCTGCCTGCTTATTCTACATAATAGTTGCTACAGTCCTTACACTGTATATTATATATGACTGTTTTTTCTTCTGGGTCTTCTGAGTCTTTCGATTTACTTAGGGTACTTTGGAGGGCTATAATTAGTTTGTGTGCTATGATGATGCTATGTTGTTGTAATAGTCTGTTGATGGTTTCTGAGATGCCTTTGATGTGTGGCTGTGATATTCTTTTCAGAGCTTGTGTTTGTTGTGCTCTATTGGGCTAAGTAGTCAGGCATCTTTTGATGAAGTTGCATGGATATCCATTTTGTAGGAAGATGCTGTATAAATAATCTATCTCCCTTTTCTGATATTCAGGGTTGCTGCAGTGTGGTGGTGCTCACCTAAACAGAGTTCTTGCTCAACTTCTCTTGTAGGACATTGGACTGTTACTTTGGTAGTGGAGCACCTGGCTGGAGGGCTGATTTTACAGTAGACCTGTTTCTAATTTGTCATCATTGCCTTTCCTGCTGAGGATATCTAGGAAAGATAGTGTCTTGTGGTTTTCTTCTTCCCTGGTGAATTTTATTCCTTTGAAGATGTTGTTGATGGTTTTTTGTGTGTCCTCTATTTGGTCTTTTTTTATTATGAAAAGAATGTCATCTATGTAGAAAATCCATACTTTGGGTTGTATGTATGGGAGTGTTATGGATTCCAGGCACTGCATTACAGCCTCTGCTCTTAGTCCTCAATACAGTGATTCCATGGGTGTTCTTTTGATTTGATATATTTGTGCACTGAACTAAAAGTAGATGATTGGGCAAGATATATGATTCTGGTTATTTCAATTTTAGTATACTTGATTAGGTCAAGTGTGCTGTGAAGTAGTGCTGTCATGGATTTTTTGGTTAATTCTGGGTTTAGGAATGCAAACTGTGATATTAAATAAAACAATGATTTCATCTTCATCTATTGTATTTGATTCTTTGGAGGTACTGTAGTGTTGATGGAGTAGTTGTTTTCCCTGTGAGATATCCAAGCTTTTTTGCAAATTCTGGGAGGACAAGTCTACTATATTTCATTCACCGCTGGTCTTCTTTGGTGAGGTCATTGAGAGCTCTTTTGATCTTGTTGTCTATTTTTTTTATTAGATTGGTGTTCACCAGGATATAAATTTGTCTTCTAGTAATTATTTTGCATTTTGTATATATTGTGAGCTGCCCACGACCATTTGTTCTTTCTTTTGGTTTTTGAGGGCTGTTCTGTCCTCTGCTCTGAGTTAGTATAAGTCTTATAAGAAGACAGATCTCCCACAGATTACAAGGTGAGAAATGGGGGGAAATCACTTTATATAAAGTTTAAACATATAGGGTTTGGAATGTTGTCTCTCATTGGCTAGCATAGTTTGAGTCATAAAGTATCTAGAAAGCATGCCTAGCAACTGTACATTTCTATGTAACAACATATAACATTTTATAATATTCTTAGCCTGATCTTATTAATAACTAATTGAATATTCATAGTTGTGTTTCCAATATTATAATGAGTTTTCAGATTATTAAATCTTCTTAATAAAATTCTGGGTAATTTCTATCTGGATGCTTTCAACTTGTTCTTATCAGAATTCCACATATCTTCCAAGCAATTCTTATCAGAATTTAATATTCTTTCAAACAAACTAGACACATTAACCTAAGACACTCCTTGTTACTAAAAAGATATTCAATGAGGACCTGCCTCTTGCTCTCATAAATATCACAGCCTACATGATAATCATCAGATTTTTCCTGCAGTCAAAATGGCTTTTAAAAATGTCAATGAGAATGACATATGAATTTGTTCAAAAGGCTGTTAGCTAAGTCCTACCTCTACAGCAAAGCAATTCATTTTCATCACTTCAGTGGTATTCTTCTTCTTCTTTTATGTATGCTGAGAGCATAAGCACCAGACTAGTTCCTTGTATGTCCAATCACACTCAGTCAATAAAGAATTCTATTCTATTTTCTAATCTACAGTCAAATTAAATGAAATATTCCACAATGGGAGAAAGAATAAAAATGAAAGATTTAACCTCTCTCCTTAATCAAAAGATGGAAAATGAAATGGTACAGTACTCTCACTGGTCCAAAGAACCATATGTTTGATCTATTAAAGAGGCATTTAAACATTATTTTAGATAATTTTGGAAATAATTTATTTAAACCCATTCTTTGTACTTCTATCACTAAGATTTGTAATAATGTCACTCAAAAAATTAGGTACATCAACATTAACACCTGGCACTCAGTTCCCAGATTCAAATCCCTTATTTGATTAAAATGATTCAGTTTACTTTGTTTTTATAGTTAGTCTGTCATCCTCCATATACTAAGCATTAATTGTTGAATTTTAGTTATTGCTTTGTCACTTCCTGATATTACATTATTATAATTCTGCACCAATTATTTCCCTTTTAATTGTCTTCTTTTAAAAACTGCAGTTGAACTGACATCATTACTTGCAAAGCTTGGGAATGTACCAAGCCTTAAAGTAATAAACCTTCCAACTGTAAATAATATCTGGAAGGGAGACTGTAACATGTACATTAACACATTGTTATTACTTTGCACACGCAAACACAGGCACATTCTGCCAGTCTCTCTCCCAGTAAAACTAAAGGCAAGGGATGAAGGCCCTCCCATGTAGTTTCGCAGCGACCCTGAGATAAGACTGTGAAAGTGGACAAGGAATCCAGCAACTTTTATAAGCGACACCATACTTAATCCTGGTTCCATGTCTCCCTTGCCTCCAAAGGCTAAAAACCTTTCCGCGGCTAGAAAAAGCCTGTAAAATGAGGGTTAGGCTAAAGAGCCGAGACAGAACGATTCAACGGCCCCTGCGCTTCCCTACAGCGGGTCTGAGGGAGAAAAGACAAACAGGCTTCACCTCACGGGGCTGATAAGCTCCCACCGCCACTTCTGTGGTCAAGCAGCCGGCGTCGGCCTGCCTTCCGATTGGCCGAAGGGAGGCAATTAGGGCAGCCTTTATCTAATCTCCGCATTTTTCTCCCCGCGCCTCCGGGACCGCCGGAGCAACAGCCAACGAGGAGCGAGCAAGCGGGCGGAGGAATGTTTTCTGTTGCTATAGCAGCAGGGATTGTTTGTTGTTGCAGTTCGTTGAGGACCGTCGCCTCCTCCGTCTCACTTGCGCTATACCTGGTTTCGCTTCGAACTTCCCGGCCGCCGGGAAGGTACTGAGCGCGAAAGGTTCGGCCCCTTCTTCCAAGACTCAAAGCGCGACGGGGACACGGGCGACGGCAGCGGCGATGGCTGTCGGTGCTGGACGTGTGAGCCAATGCGTTTGCTTCCAGGGATCCTTGGATTTTTAGCCGGTCAGAGGATAATCGTAATGCACAATAAAGCTTGCATATACGGTAGAGCGAAAAGCACCCCCTCCCTTTTCCTCCTTATTTTATCATCTGTGGGAGTGCGTCCTGTCAGGGTCAGGGAAAGAGTTGTTTTTTCCTCACAACATGCTTGCGAGGTAGGCGACCCGTCCTAGGGGAATGAAATACTCTAGGAAATACTAAAAAAAAAAGCATAATATTATATGTTCCCTAAAGGAGAAACATGTTTCATTTTATCTGAAGACCTGGATGGTGGGATTATCTTTCAGGGCAAAGCCATTCAGCCACAAACGAAGCCCCCATCATTACATCACCCAGCAAAGTTCAGCCAAGCCTACAAAGTTACCCCACTTGGGAGCCTACAACCAATCAGGATACTTGCCCTTGCCACAGAAACAGGAAACAAGATCATAGCTCAAGAGACAGTATAAAGTATCTCTCTCAGCCCTGTGTTCCCTTTTCCCAGGACCTTAAGCCATGTTGTCCTGTTCACCAATAAACCTTCTTTCCAAATAGCCTCCATGTTTCCAGTGTGTTTTTCCCCACTTGGAACTGAACCCAGATATTTCTTCCAACACTTTTACTGAAATAATACTGGTTAGAGTTGATGGAATTAAAGATGGTGAACTTTAGAGACTGTGATTTTCTGTGTGTGTCTTTTTTCTTTCCGCACCCGTATTTCTTCTGTTTCTTAGCTGGGAAAATTTTAGTACATGCAAATTTTACTAAATATTAAGTCAGGAGTGAGCAGTGCTATATCTGTTAAATATTTGCTTTATTGTCTACTACAAGCAAAACTTCATTTCTGTGTCCTGAATTCCATCTGTATTGGGAATAGCAGGGAGAGTGTGTTAAGGTGTGCAAATAATGACAGCAAGGGAAAAAGTATGAGGATTGTGATGTACATCACTGGCTTTTTGAAAATGAAATTGCATACAGTCACCAATAAGTCTTTAGTTAAGTTTTGAAAAGAAGATTGGAGTATATTGCAGGTGTATATACCGGAAAAGTATCTAATGGCTTTACAGGGGAAAAAAACCCTGCATTTATCCCCTTAGGACAGAGAACATAGGATGTTTGATGAAATGCGAAATATTTAATTTAAACTTTGCACTGTACAAGTATGAGGAATATAAATAAAAGAGTGGCCCCACAAATTGATAAATACCATGTGGTAAGTATACTGATTATACTTGTGATTTTTTTTAAATGGAAAGAGTGTCTGACTTGCAACCCATTGCCCTAAGATAGCTTATATTTAAATTTATATTAATGTTGTTATAAATATGCATCAGGGAGTAAAATACACTTAATAAACTGAACATTTCAGATCCCAATTTACATCTTTGTTAATCCAAAGGGAATAGATATGTACAGAAAATGGCAGTTATAGCAATAGATTCCTATGGAGGTTTCATGTGGAAGAGCCAAAGAGAAGGAGCTAGGAATGAAAAATTGGGAGAAATAAAATATGTGCAATACTTATCAGGCTAAATATTTTCCCTGTTACTGATTTACTTGTATACAAAATTACATTAGTTTGCATTTATGACATATTAAACATTCCATTACAGGTAGTCCTCAATTTACGATTACAATTGAGTTCAGATTTGCTAATCTGTCTGGGGTTAAATAATAAAAGTTCATCATTTTATAAAAGTTTTCTTTAAAACTGTAATTCAAATTAAGTTTTAAACCATTGATCCATATATTCTCCTATTTCTCTAGCTTTATATTGTAACCAAAGTTTTTCACCTATTTTACCACACAATCTTTGACATATTCATCTTCCAGATTCATCTTAAGTAACATTTTATAAACTTCAGTAATCAGGTGGTCATCTCCAGAACGTAAATTCATATACAATTCAGATTTAACTCCTGTAAAAACAATTTTATTATCAAGTTTAAATCTTTCAAAAATTCTATAGTAATTAAACCAATCACAGACAAATCCTTCATTTACTAATTGTTCTTTTGTTTTTATCTTTAATCCCTTTTCTTCAAATTTCAGTAGATCCCAATATGTCATCTATTTTGATTACAATAGCATCTCTTCTCTGTGTAATGCTTTATGGGGTGATAACTAAAGTTGGCACTTTGTCAACCCATCTTCCTTTGTATTTCCACAATATATATGCCCAATCGATTGCCTAACAATATAATTCTTAAAACCAGGATTAACTTTTACTTTGTCATACAACAGATAAGCATGCCATCTAAATCTCAAATCAGAACCTTCAAGTTGTTAACAACCTTGAGTATTTCAAAGCTATCCAGTCTTTTAACCAAACAAAAGGCATCATAATATAATTTGAGATCTGGCAAATCCAGACATCCCCCTTTTTTTAGCATCCCATAGGAATTTATATTTAATTCTTGGGGGTTTTTTTTGTTTTGCCAAATAAATTTAGATACATCTTTCTGCCACTGTTTAAAAGAAGAATGTTTAATTAGTATCACTAGAATATGGAATAAAAATAACATTTTATGAAGTACATTCATCTTAATTACCAAAATTCTTCCCACAAATCTAGTTTCCCCCACCTATTTAGATTCAACTTTATCTCCATATTTTAACAATTATTTTATATAAGTTAGAATTTTCAATAGTAATTGAAACATTCAGTGCTACAGTTAATGTTGAAGAAATTAAAATTTAAAGTCTGAAACTTTCAATAATGAGATTCAATTCTAATCTAGGCCTAATTATATACTTATTTCATTTTTTTCTCCAACTATAACTTACCACTGAAGGTAATGCTGAGCACATACTGTATTATTTGCTCTGTAGGATGCACTTTTTCATCTCCCAAAAGTGGGTGAAATGTCTGTGAGTCTTATGGAGTGACTATTGCCAAAGCCCAGTCCAGCCCCTCCGCTTTGGCCATTTTTGACCTCCACTCATTCCATTTTTGGCTTCCGCGTGCATCCCATTTTCGGCTTCCATGCAAAGCCCCATCTACCTGCCAGTCCCCATTCTTTGGCCATGCGAGGACTTTCGTGGAGGCCGAAAACAGGGCACGTGGAGACTGAAAATGGGATATGCAGAGGCCAAAAACAGTACATAAAGGGTGTACTGGGGGCCGAAAATGGGAAGAATGGAGGCTGAAAACGGGGAGTGGAGAGGCCAAAAATGGGCCACGCAGAGGCTAAAAACATGAGTACATGGTCTGGTGTGTCTTATGGAGTGACAAATATGGTAGGTATATTCCATGTTTCCCGAAAAATAAGACCTATCCTGAAAATAAGCCTTAGCATGTTTTCTGCATATGCGCCCAATATAGGTCCTTCTTAAATGCCTACACAGCCAGCATTCTGCTAGTCTATCTGGTTATTTGCAGTGCTTTTGATAGGTGAAGCAAGGGGCAATGCAATGCCTGAGGTGCACACCTGCTTACCTCAGGGCCCTCACAGCCAGGCCCTCCATGCCCTGACAACTGCCTTGTGGCAGCAGAACCAGCAACCATGTGCAGCAGGAGCTCACATGACTTCCAGCCCATTTCTTCCAGCACCAGCACAGCATCAGAACAAGAGGCTGAGCGATGTGCCGGTGCTGCAGCCATGAAGTGAGATGAGGGTGGAGATGCCATGCACTGGCTTACTTTAAGGCCTCCGCAGCCAGGCTATCCATGCCCTGATAAGCACCTCTCTTTAAGGTGGCAGCTTCATAGTTTAGTTCCTGTTATCAATATATATAAATAATTGGTATAAGATTATTTAGCAAAGTAGTATATCTAGGTTTTAATTTTTCATACTGTTACCTAAAAAACTATCTATTCATATTCTTAGATATATCAAGCAGTTAAAAAAGATTTAATTTGTATTTTGTTGTCATACATTCATGCTGAATTATTGTAGCACATTATTTCATTCAGCACATGATAAAACTACTGGTTACCAGTGAATCCTCAAAATTATTTCACGTGCATTTTTAAAATAAAAACTATGAAGCTGTAGATTTACAATTTGTATTAATTTTCTAACAATTAAAATGAGAAAATTCTGAAAAGTGATACTGTGCAAGCACTTTAATTTATGGAGTGATATAGTGAGGAAAAGGATTTAACTGTGCTTGTAAAATTAAGTCAACATCTTCCCAGAAAAAAACAAAACAAGAATAAGTATTAAGGCATTTTACAAGGGTTTGTGCTCCTCGCCTTTGTGACCATTATTGACAGCAGTCTTCCTCTGCAAATGGGCAATTGAAGAGGGAACCATCAGAAGGCCAATTATTGTCAGATCTTATCTAGGTAGATGAAGGCAAACAAGGAAGTTGGAATCTTTTCCTGAGACAACTTTGTTCATTTGGAAGTAAGGAAAGAACTTTCAACCAGTCATTGCCTCAATGAGAGGCAAATCACTAGTGATTTTAAATTTGGAAGTCACTCTGGGTAGCGACTTTCAAAAGCGCTGATCCACAGAATGACTGAAGCTCAGACGTGCCTGAATGTTGATCAAGACAATGACAACACTACCTTTTGGCGCATATACTGTATAACAGGCAAGGTTAATTCTTTTTTCAATCCTTTGACCTACTAAATCGTCTTATGTTCTGCAAGGTCAGACCATAATTAAATGTATGATTAAGGAAGAATGCTTTAACCACAACTCAGGACTGATCTGCCAGCCAAAGCTGAGTGAGGGATGTTGGAGTTCTGGCCCTCTTTTCAGCAAGTGAGCAGAAACAAGAAGCTGGTCTGTAATGTCAAATGTATGTTTTTCTTTTCACATTTTCATTTCCTCTAGTTGTACTAAGTTATATGAAAACATTATATGAGGAAGTGGAGTATAAAAATGGGGAAAGAAAGCTCAACTTCCCTGCCTCAGATCCATGGTGGCTATGCTATAGATCTCATAGGTTGGTCTGCGCATGTGCGGAGGAGATGGCGGCGGCGTTTTTTGCTCCGCATATCTCCTCCGACTAAACAACAACTATCCTG
>JANHFJ010406306.1:0-10391 GCA_032468195.1 Cerberus rynchops
TTGGGAAGGTAGGAATGAGATACAATTGTGGTTCCTGTTATAGTCTTGAGTGTTCTTGTGGTTCCTGGTTTAGTGTCTGTATTGCCTGTAGAAAGAAGCTTTTTCTTTGTGACTGGCATTGTATGAATGCTTGGGAAGCATGTAGAGATAATGGTTTGTTAGTAAAAGGCCAGGGGTTCCTTTTCCACCCATACTGTATATGTCTATAGCCAGGGATGGCATGTCACATTTGATTATAATGGTGCTGAGAAGATGGTATTGTATGAACATGGTCATGAGCAACATAGGTGCTATGATGCATACGCTAAAAGCATTTCTTGGAGATTGTTGAACACATGAAACAAGCAATTCTGGAATGCATCAAGGATGTAAGCAAACCCTGAAGCATGGGGACAAAGCTTTGCAAAATGATTCTCCTTATTAATTTCATTTAGATCAACCATGTGTCAGGGTTCCAGGTAACATCTCCACAGCAATTAAAACTCAAAGGCTGGGGAATATTCTTCAATGCTTAATTTTTTTTGAAGACATCATATTGGCACATCTGGCAAAAACCCACATCTGAATTCCTGTGTTTTCCCCACCCCAAGGAAAACCAAATTTTCTTCCTCCAAATTGTCACATGACTTAGCCTGGTCTTGGAGTGGAGTGGAGTGGAATGGAGTAGAGTGGAACAGAACAGAGCAGAGCAGAACAGAACAGAATTATTCTTTATTGGCCAAGTGTGATTGGACACACAAGGAATTTGTCTTCACTGGGTAAATTCACAGTGTACATATAAACAGCATATAATAGGTGCCAGGTCATAAACCAAAGTTACAATCATTAATCACAATTACAAACAACTGATAAATCATTAAAAAAAAAACAATAGGAGAACATTGTACGAGAGATGAGAAAAAATGAGAAATGAGAATGGGACTATGGGAATGAAGTGTTCAGTGGAGTGATGTCACAAGGGAAAAAAAAGACTATCTTTGTGTTTAGTTGTTTTGGCACACAATACTCTATAGTGGCATCCTTAGGGGAGAAGTTTAAGCAGTCCAGGATGTGAGGGGTTTCTAGGGATTTTCTCAGCCCTCTTTCTGACCCGTGCAATATATACAAGTTCCTCAATGAAAGTCAAGCTGGTTGCAACTATTTGGTGTGTTTTTTTAACTATCTGTTGTAATCTGTACCTGCCCTGTTTGGTTGTTGTGCCAAACCATATAGTAATAGAGGTACAAATGACAGACTCAATAATTCCTCTGTAGAACTGAGTCAGCAATCTAAGTTTTCTGAGATGACGCAGGAAGAATGTTCTTTGCTGTGCCTTTCTCATGAGGATTCTAATGTTAGGTGTCCATTGCAAGTCCTTGGAGATAATACAAGGTAGAAACTAGTTCTGTTGGTTCTCTCCAACATTTTCCCCCTCTCTCGTGTCCCTTAATAAAAACATGAATGTAGCCTTTAAACAGAGAGAAAGGAAGATAGAGCAGGTTGATGTTGCTGAATTTAGCACTTGGTGAAGACTCCTTGGTTTGATTGTTGGTCCAGTTATTTCTTCATTTTGGAATGGCGAAGAATTGTCGGAACATCAGAGAGAGTCTTGGCTCCTGGCTTTAAATCTTTTGATCTGCTTTCAGATCAAGCACTCTTCTGCTGCATGCAAGAAGTCTCCTCTTTATTTTTTTTCTTTCCATTGAGGAAAACCCGGATCAAAAAACCAAATGCTTCTTTGCCATTTGGTGTCCATCCTAGGAATCCAGAACTTTGCTCATACATTTTAATGGTGAGAAGATTATCCTAATTCTATAATCCATTATCGTTTGGGTCATGCTTGAATGAACATGGGAAACAAAGCATACCTGTTGTTTTGCATAATAGATCAATGCTGTTCCAGATCTCAAAGTCTCAGGAGTGGAGAGATGCCTGAACTGGCATCCCTATTAATAGAAAATATAATACAATACAAAATGAAGGAATGAAGAACATAGAATAATAGACTTTGTAGAACCTTGGAGTCTGGTTGTCCATACTCTTTTTGAAAGCCCCCAGTGACATACAACTTCTGAAGGCAAGCTATTCTGTTGGTTGGTTGCTCTTATCATTAGGGAATTTCTCCGTAGTTCTATGTTGCTTCTCACCTTAGTTTCCTTCCATCCATTGTTTCTTGTTTTGCCTTTTGGTGCTTTGGAAAGTAGTTTGACCACTTTGTCTTTGTAGGAGTCCCTCAAACATTGGAAGAGTTCTATTCTGTCACCCCTAGTCTGGACCAGAGTTGTGTGCATTTTAAGTTTTTAACTAGACTTTTCAAAGCGTTAACATTCCTCATGTTGCTAGGTCTTCAACTGAATGGATTTTTTTTTTCAAACCAAAAGAAGGATCACAACATTGTTTATGAAGAGAATTTCTTCAGCATAGCCAAGTAGTAGGATTCAATAAAGAGTAAAGATGTAGGTTGATTGCTAAGAAGACCATTTATCTTGATTTGGTAAATGTGACTGCTAGTCGAGTTTCAAAATGATATTTTGAAAGGCAGCTAAGCTAACAATATCTCTGTGGGTGTTGCTGGTATGACTTATTCATCTCGATCCACCTTTTCCTTTGATGAGTAACTCAAAATAGAGCCTTGATTTAAGGCAGTCTGATCCATAATTCTTTTTTTCACCCCATGGGAAAAGCAAAAAAAAAAAAAAAAAGACTATATCTTAGCTGAATTAGCACGTCTAAGCTAGGAATTTTTTTATTCACAATTGTTATCAGTATGACTCAATCTCCTTGAACGTAGTTTAATTTCATTATATCAAAGAAATATAGAATGAGGAAAGCTTTATTATCCACTGATGAATTCACCACCAGTTGTAATGTTTGATCTGGTTTTGGTTTTTCACCTTAATTTATTTTTAATGTGCTTTTCTTTACAATTCTGATCAGCAGCCATAATAAAATATTCATATTCACCTAATCTATCGTATCTCCCAGTTAGCATTAGTTAGCCATTAACACTGAGCAGAAAAAGACACCCATCCATATTTTGATTGCGAAATTATTTTCGCTAAATCCTTAGTGACTCATTCTAAAATGCTCTTCAGTCTCCTGTACTGTTGTTTCCAAGTTATTTTTTCTCCTTTCAGCTTTTTGTTTTATTTTCTCTTTTAATTTAATTTAATTTAATTTTAATTTTATTAGATTTCTATACCGCCCCTCTCCCGAAGGACTCGTGGCGGTGAACAGCCTATAAAAACAAAACAATAAATACAATAAATAGCCTGACTAAAAATCTAACTGATTTGAATTATGGGCGTCCCGAGGTTGCAAAAAAAAAGAAGAAATTGAAAATCATGTTATGTATTAAGCCAACATCCAATTTGGCCCATTAAAATCCTGGTAGAAGGTTGTATTGTCTTGACAGAAACTTGATATAAATAGCTAATTTCTTAGTGTCACTCCCTGAACTGTAGATAGCACTGAATTTTTAGTTTTACGATGAATTTTATGATAGCAGGGAACTATGGTGTAAATTGGCGTGTCAAACTCAAGTCTGGGGGGCTGGATGCAACTCACTGGGTGCTTAGATCTGGCCCACTGGGCCACCCTGGAAACAGCAAAGGACTGGCCCACACTGCCTTTGCTAGTGACAATGGAGCCAGTGGGCGCACGTGTGGCCCTCCTGAGCTCCATTTTAACTGGCAGAGGGCTGCAGGAAGCTGTCACGGCCCAAAATAGGAGACCATTTTTGCTGGGTGTGTGCTTGGGCCACCACAGGTGCCCCTGACATGAGTGACATCAAGATGGCCACACCCACCTTGGCCACTCCCACTCAGCCCCTGAGATAAAACACAACCCTGATATGGCCCTTAATGAAATTGAGTTTGATATACGTGGTATAAGTGAATCAATTGCTCATAAGTCTGAATCCAGATTATTCAATGCATTTTTTTCCTTGTTTTGGACTGGAAAATGTCAAATAACCACAACATTGTGTGCCTTTGATCCAGGATACTGCAACTGGTTGTAAATACAAGCAGGTTATTAAGGTCCCAAATATGACAACATGACCATTGAGTGGTGTGACAGACATAATTTTGAGGATGGACGGGTTGAGTCTATCATAACTTTGATCAGTCATGAAACAATATGTTTTAAGTCAAGGACTATCCGTAAGTGGTTGAAATATGAACTTTAATCAAAATATTTCACAACTTCATTTTGATTTTCCTCTTCTTACAATTAATTCACAAACATTACCTTAAGAGTAGTTTTGGCATCAAATGTTCTCAATAACCATCTTTGTTTTAAATATGTTGGGTTAGTTAGGTCCAAGGGTTAGAACTCTTTTTGGAGAATGCCAAAATGTAGTAGGTTTTATTACTGGTGTGTCTGTAATCTTGCTTTTTTTGTAGCCATGATGAAACCCCTTACTCAGATAAATAAACTGAAGTGTAAGATGAAATCACCCGGCAGAAGTACCGGTAGGTACTTATTTACATGTTCATTCCTAGTCAACAGCATTTTTTTCTGCAGGAATGAAATAATTTAAGTGAATAAATGAAGTATCTTTCTCATGTTACATTTTTTCGGTGTGTGCTGAAATATTTCGATAATTAGACTTCTGAGGAGTGATTTCCCAAAATTACGAGCTCCATTACCATTTTATGTCCATTTTAATTTACTTCTTGAATTAATAGTCCACATTATTGTCATCTGTTAAAAAAAAAAAATGTTGAGACAGAAATATGAAGAATTATAAACAGTGAAAGAGTTTGGATAAGCAAAATTACTGAAGCAATCCCAATAGTTTTATTGACTTAATCAACTCAGTCAACTCATTTTATTACTCATTTGAGGTGGTGTTTTGAACACACACTTGGGTGTTAGTTTGTTGCTTCCAAATTAAAAATGATAATTATCATATGTGAAATAATGGCATGGACTAATGGCCAAACTGATGTATATATATATATCAGACTCTGAAACTTACACGGGAAAAGACCTGAAAAGACCTAGACCTGCATACCTACACCCATGAAAATCTACGAAAACACACACACACACACACACACACACACACACAATGGTCCACAATTCCCTTCAACTCTTTTTGAGGTAAAAGAAAGTTTAGAAATCAACCCCCCTCCCTTTTGTTTTGGCTAGGCTTCAGCATCTGTGATTTTATTGCTATGGAATACTCTGTCTATCATAGAAGTAGTCATGCTAGAAATGCATATGCTACCACGAGTATTATGTCAAGGTTCCAAGTAATATATTCTCAGTTTACAGAATACAAGGTTTCCATCTTCTCTTCAAAATCTCTTTATTAGGAACATATCAAATTGGCAATATCTTGATGTAATTCCTGCTCTGATCAAATCTCGGAATTACACCCAATAAAAGCAAAAGTTTGAAACTTCCCCACCATAGTCACATTTCCCAATCAACTCATAGTCCATCAGTCCAATGACTCCGAACTCCACCTTCAACCAGCTTCAGGCACCAAAAGAAAGTTAACAAAGAAGAATAGGCAAAAGCTACATTAAAACATGGCTATGCATAAGTCGGCTTCAGGCTTCGACGCATTATTTTCCTCATTCTAAGCCTTTATTCCTTGTAGTTCTCACTCTCCTGGCTTATGTTAAGTAAGGAATTTACAAACTTAAAAATAGATAGAATTTACATTTGGACTTTCAGAGAAAGAATTAGTGAACTGACAACAGAAAGAATTAGTGGACTGACAACAGAGCCAATTACCATGATGAAGAATGAAGAGCTGTGAAGTAGACCTGCCGTTCAAACATCTCCAGACAAAGAGAAATTATCCATAAATCAGCCCCTGACCATATCATAAGACATGATATTAATCGCTCATTGATGAGTTTACAAAATGTTATTAATAGTTTTACAGTACAACTTTTCCTGGAATACCGAAAACAGGCTAATGTATTGACCTAATTGGAAAATAACAAAAAAAGACACAAATAGGCAGAGTTTTCTATGATAGAATCTGTGCTGCATTGTTCAGCTCCACATTGGGATTTCCAGTCATCATATAGAAGATGGCAATTGACACAGACAAAAATTGTGCTGTTTTGTTTCAAATTGAAAGATGCCCCCCCAAAGAAAAGAAAAACAGTATAACCAAATAAACATTAGATTTAAACAATAATTTTATTGATCTTCCTCAACCAAATCCATTCTTTTACACCATTCCTTCTAAATATTCCTACCCTACCCTCCCATTTGCCTAACTTACTTGCGGTTGCGTAAGCATTTCACTGCATATCGTACCATGTATGACTGTGTATGTGACCAATAAAATTTGAATTTGAATTTGAAATAATGTTTTGCTATTATTTCTTCTATCCATTTTTTCCTCCATCATCAATCAAAAGCAGATGAAACTAAGCATTTGGCATATCTACCTAAAATCAAGTGAAACAAAATCAAGTGAAGAAAAATGAATGTTTAAATTTGAATTATTTTTTGTTACTTTCTGTGCTCAGTATTTTTAAAAGCAGCTACTAAAAATCATATATGAACAAGAAATTTGGTATTAGTATGGAAGACATAAATTGCTTCTAGGCTGGAACCACATAATACCTAGGTTTAGAATCATTATCTGTGTTCAGTCACTGATTAAGTCATAATATGTGTTTGTTTGTCTTGGCTCAGAATGTTGTAAACCCAGACTTTATGTTTTGAAAACAAGAGTTGCAGCTTAGACCAATATATTACTGTACACTAACAATTGTGACTTTCTAAAAAAAATAACCCATAGTTAGTATAAAACATGACTTAGTATAATTATTAACCAAGATGTCAATCCTGAAGCTGACCTGGCTGGGGCTATTTTCTTTTCTGTAGCTTTTTCTATAGGCATTTTTCTTCACATGGCTTCAGGCTTTACCCAGTCTGGAGCTGAGTGGGTTGAAGAGATAACTGGGGTTTTGTAGCCAAAACAAAATAATTATCTTATGAGCCAAGGGCATCCCAACTGCTAACTGGCCAGAGGAGGAGGAGAAAAGTAACCAGGCAACCAGCCAGCACCCAGATTGGACAATGTTATTATTGTTTGGGAAAACAGGAAACTTTCACTTTTTAATAAGGTGGAAAATGTGGGAACTTTCAGAATTGGTTTTCCACCAGTCTGTGCCAAGATGATATCTCCAAATAAATTTGTTCTTTGAGGAATCAACCTCTCTTGGAGTTCTATTTACAATGGGTGTATTACTTGGAACACTGATATAGGAAATAACTAGATACAAAAATATACACTAAGCTATAACCTTGGGGTGGGGCTTATTGTCTTGTGAGTCCATCCATAATGATCCATTTAACAAATCATACTCAAACCATGGCTAGGCATGTTGTATGAGCACAGTCATTATTAGGAATGCTTATATTCAGAAGAACAACATAATTGTTGCATTTGGGAATGCTATTCTATAAATTCAAAGAATACTAAGACTTGGAACTGGATTTATATACTTTATGCATATGATGATCATATAGGAGCTGGATTTTCAAGTCAGTCACAGAAATTCAGTGAGTAATTTTTGAACAAGTCACTTTCAGCATATTCTGCTTTACCAACTTGCTTTAAAATTAGAGAAAGGAGCATGTCTCGAGTTCCTTGGGGAAGAAAATAGAACATAAATCTAACAAGTAAACAAATAAGGAACAGATGGGAGTTCCCATTTGTCCTACTCAGCTCAGAGAACATGACCACCTGGTATTCATATTCAATTTTACCAGCATTCCAAAATTACTTTAATCTCCTAATAGTATAAAGTGACACCCCGTGTTCTCACATTCCATAGAAAACTCACTCAATGTAACGTAGAAATAGAACAAAATTATTTAAAAACAAAAACCAACAAAACAAGGAAGCCCAACCATAGCCTCATACTTATTTTGTGGGTTTGGAGCTTTGTATTTATCCTTTGAACAGCAGTGGTTAGAGCTATGGTACTAGAGGCAAAACCAGAGTACACCCTTGTTTTTACAGAGTATATATGATAATGTCAACTTCTTAGGGCCTGGGTTTATTAAAGGCATTATCTTCTTTACAAAGTATAAGAGGTAACAAGGTTTTCTGATATTTTTTTCTTCCCACACTGGACAAACTCCCTCAATGGACAATTATACAGTATATGCCCTGGTGACAGAAAGCAATAGACTGCCTTTTAATTGATTAAATACTTTATCTTGCCGCTCAGTCTATTTCACCGATCAATAAACAACAAAGCAGTAAGTTACACAGAGTAAATTCAGTGGAGAATTGCCCACAGATAATTATGTATAGAATTTCAATCATGTCACATGAATTTCTATGTGAAATATTATTAATGATTTGTTTTGACTATTTGAACAGCAGTTATTCCATTATTTTGAAACTGAATAATAAAAAAGCTGGTTGAATATGATTAGGGGGAAGTCATATTAATTTGGATTTTAATGTTTTACTATTGCACTGGAGCCAACCACTTATGTTCTGTGAAGGAGGCAAAATTAAAATGGCAGCAATCTGAATTATGAGTTGTAAACATAGGGTTTTTTATTTGACCATTCTATTGTAGCTCTATAGATTTTCATCTCTGCTTTAAAAAAATCAATTTACTCTCACATTTTTAATTGCATATCTCAGTTTTGTGGTCACAATTTCAGGTGAGAGATATATGAAAAGGTTGGTCTAACAAATATGCATTTTTATTATTTCTCTATTTTTTGCTGTACCAATTCTATATTATTACTTTGTTATCTTTACTAGTTGTAATTCTGTTGATAGTCTGTAAAAGACTTGAAAGAAGGGCAACATTTAATTAAAAGAATGTCATGTATGAAAGATTGACAATGAGTTGAACACAGAGATATAATTAGAAAGATTTAATTTGTGAGGTGAAATCAATTTAGTATTGCAAAAATACACCTCTCACCCAAAGATTCTCCAAATTTGAAGCTTGTCACAGGGATTAACACTTCTTAGACATGGATGAAATATTATGGAACAGTATTCTCCAAACTCATCTCCTTTGGATGTATTAGGACAATAGCTCCCAGAATTTCCAGAATATCGGTTCCCAAATTAAGGAAGATTGTTTTAATACAGTATAAGATGCAGGTAAAGGCCACAACAACCGATGGGCAACTAGTGTCAGATCTCTCTTTCCATAAATAAATTTTCCATGGGAATAAATACTTCCAGATTTCTCCTCTAAATATAGGAAACTGATGGAAAACTGCTTAAAAATTATATATATTTTTTTAAAAATTATCTTATTCTCCATATCATATAGGCCAGGGGTGTCAAACTCGATTTCACTGAGGGCTACATCAAGATTGTGTTTGATTTGGACTTCAGATTTGACATTACGGCAAGATCAGATGCTGGGAGTGGGGCTACGTGATCCCATGCCAAATCCTCTTCATTGGAGGGCCTCCCAAGGGACTAAAGTCACCCTGTAGAGATGACAAAGGAAGGAGGGGTGCCCTGCAGGTCATAAAGAATAGTGGCTTTCCTGCTAGACCCAGGAAATTCCCTCCCATCCAACAATGAAGAGGAGAGGCAGCCATTATGTATGCTGTGAAGCTGGGGCAGCTGAAGAAACAAAGAATGTGCTGGAGTGGTGTGGAGGAACAGTGATTGGATCTAGGTGAGGTGATTTTTTTTTTATCTAGAACTTAACCCCAAAGAAAATAAACCCTGGAAAAGAGACTCTCTAAAATGCTTGTTAAAGTGGTGAACAATTACCGAGAGAAAAATTACAGAGCCAAAAGAAAATGAATAAAAGGGAGAGTCCAAAATCTTTAAAACATAGAAAGACTGGATTCTTAAATTTTATTGACAATATCTTTGAAAAGTGTTTTAAAATGCTGGAACTATCCGTTTGAATATTGTCCATTTGCATAAACTGAATTTAATATTTGTCAGATTTGTGTAACATTGAAACTTAAGCTAACGGCGCCTTCTACTTGTGGATGGAATATGCACCAAACTTCTATAACCTACAACCTGCATAACCTTGGGAATGTATTGATAAGAGAAAAAAAGGAGGACTACTGTGGTATCTACTGTTCTATACTTGTATACTTTATGGGTATCGGAGGTTAGACTGTGACATTATGGAAGACATCCAAAGAAAGGGACTCTTAAATGCCACTATCTATGACTGAATTTACAGAGTGGCTTTAAGGAGATATTTAGAAATCTTCCTGGACTATCTAACTGACTAACTATGAGATGTAAAAAACTATAACTATTGTATTCCTTGAAGAGCAATGCTAGGACTCCCCTTGAAGAGCACCCAGAGGCTGCAGTTAGTGCAGAATGCGGCTGCGCGGGCAATTATGGGAGCTTCTCGGAGCTCCCATGTTACACCTTTCCTGCGCGAGCTGCACTGGCTTCCTGTGGC
>JANHFJ010406444.1:0-10364 GCA_032468195.1 Cerberus rynchops
ACACACACACACACACACACACACACACTCAGAGAGAGAGAGAGAGAGAGAGAGAAATAAAGATCAAAGTATACACCATAGGTCAAATGTTGGTGATCCCTCCTAGAATATGCAACTTGGAATATGAAAAATCTTGTGGAACTCTTTATTTGAAAAGGCACCCATATATAAGAAAGCTTGGCTTTAGTTCATTGTAGTTTTCTGAATCCACAAGTGTGAACCAAATCCAAAGATTTAATTAGAATGACCAAAATAGTGTCGTATAATTGCCACACAAACTCTGTGTCTTTCATACAGTATAACTGTATGAAATAAAACAATACACATTCAAGGACTGGAGATTTTATCTCTACACTATTTTCATTGCCTGTCCTTGATCTCCCACCCCCAGTGATACTTCTGCACATGGGCAATCATAGAAGTGCTAAGTGATAAAACATGCATTATGCCATTGTAATGTAATGCAAATTTTGTCTCACATGTAGCTGTGTGGAATATCACAAGGCAAATATGAAAGTTGAGACATGACACATATTTTATTATTTTGCCATCACTGGGGCTCGCTAGTCTCTGATGTTAGCTTGAACTTTTGGAAGAAAATTAATACAATAATATAATTAAATAAATTCTTCCCATTATAGTTGTTAGTCAACTGTCCCATTTGGCATCCAAAAAAGAAACTCCTGGCATGTAGGAACTACCAAGAATAAATCTTTATTGAAAGATCCAATTAGGTACAGCAGAAGCAAAGTAAACTTTGAAGTATTTTTGTTTTGTGAAAACAGTCTGCTTTAGCTGGTAGCTCCAAGAATTTGGTGGGTTTCTCCTCTCTGGCGGCAGAAGGTTCTCATACATTCCTTAGCTATCCCTCCTTTCTAGGAATTTACCAACCCCCTTCCCGTTTCTGTTGGCAAACTACAAGATGGAAGTTGATACAGGCAATGATGAAACCAAGTCAGCTTTGACCTTCCGACACCATTTTTGCTTTGTTTTTCCATAATGGGAAATGAAGTAAACATCAGAAAACAGCAAGTAATAGCATCCTCTGACACCAGTGTTGAGAAATACTTTAAGAGAATTTCAAAAGAAAATTCAAGCAGCTAGAAAATAACAAAAAAATTAAAAATATGTGTGGGGAGGAAGGAAATTTCTGAGAAGATAAGACATATTTAACAGATATTTAAATGAAAGTTAGAAGTGGATTTATATTAAAAATACCTTGCATTTGAAACATCTAAGCTTTACTACTCATCTAGCTGCATGACCCCTAGCAAAAGTTAGACCATGAAGGTATAAGTGCCTTCTTAGGTATATACAGTAGTTCACTCAGATTAAGCATGTGCTGTGGATCTTCTGATCAGGTTTTAATTTATTTATAGTGGTACTCCCTGAATCAGCTTTTGTTCTCTAAGGGGAGTTTTGTAATAGCTTACTTATATGAGATTGGCCTCAATGTAACCTTACTCAAATGTTTCCTTAGCTGGTACCTCAGAATCCTTCAGAGCACCTAGAGCTGGCTGTATCTGTGTACTAATTTCCATGAAATTTTTCTCTGTGTGAGGCAAGTTAGTCCTATAACTTTTCCATACATTTTAGTGCTTGGATGTATAGGTACCAACCAGATGTGACATTTCAAAAATATGAAGAAAGGGCAGAGAGAAAAGGAAAAAATAATAGCTCCTGATTAAAATTAAACTGCATATAAAATATGGTACTCTTCTACACAGAGAACACCCTTTAGAAATGCAGAAATACAACGGTGAACACATATTTCCTTTCCTTCTACAGAAACAAAGGTATGTGATAACTGAGTGAAGAAAAGGGAGAGCTATGTTGCAAAAGGAATAGAAGAAAAAAGAGAAAGGAAAAAAACCAAACTTAATGGAAAAGCAAACAGGTAAGGAAAAAAGATATAGAAACCCTATTAAGTGTTAAAAGTTTAAATTAAACATTACATTAACATTAAAAATTAAAAATTCCTATTCTACTAGCTCTTCCTTCAGGCTAATGTTCATAGGATCCATATTTTTCAATGGCATGTACACTTCCTATCTATATCTCAGTTAAAAACCTCTCATTTTATTTTTATTAACAAAGGCAAGATCACCTCCTCAATCAGGTAAATATTGGGAGAAAATGACTGCAAGGCTATCTTAGATAAATAAATAAGTATGCATATACATTTTCATATTTCCCCCCTGCCATACAAATTTAGATATACAATATCCTTCTGCCACTTTTTAAACAATACATCAATTGTCAAAACAGGTATTGTTTGAAAGAAAAACATCATTCTAGGCAAGAGATTTATTTTCATCACAGAAATTTTCTCCAGCAATGACAGTTATAGTTTTCCCATATTAATATGTCTTTGAAAACTTCATTCCATGTCTTAACATAGTTATTTTGAAATAATGTAATAGTTCATATTTGTCATAGTGGTAATCAGGTATTTTTTATTTTTAATCTTAAAAATTGTTTTATACACAAAGTCTATTTGATCTTCTATTTTCATATTTTTGCTAATAATTTAATCTCCTTTTATTAATCTTCAAATTAGTTCTTTTAATTTGCCCATTAATATTTCAATTCCTTTTAGAGGATCTTCAGAACCAATATCAATCATCATTAAAGACCAAAGTCTTTAACTCATGTTTCTTTTTTAATCCTATAAGCCTCTCATCTTTTATTACCTCTATTCAGTATTTTAAGAACAAAAATAAACAGAAGAGGACACAGTGGACAGTGGACAATGTCTTGTTACTTTTTGTGTCTCACAGGATTTTATTAGATCTCCATTAACAATTATTTGTGAATTATGTGAAGTCTAAATCTGTTTTACACATTTTATAAAATTCTCATCAAAATTTGTATTTTTCAAAATTTTGAAAAACAAATCCCAGCTCAAATCATTATGTCCATCTGTTTTGTTTTTCATTATCTTGCTCCAAATAGTCCAAAGCATCCAACACATTTCAAACATTGTCCTTTAACTGTCTTTTAAATTTAAAATCCACATTGATCCTCATGAATAAATTTTGCAAAATTATTTTCAGTGTATCAGCTAGAATTGATGTGATCAACTTGTAGTCATTATTCAATAATGATATTGACCTACAGTTTCTTGTTGAAGTCAAATCTTCTGGCTCTTTAGATATTAATGCTATATTGGCCTCTTTCCAACTAATTAACTTATTCCAAATAAAATAATTAAATGTAAATTACCAAAAAGTTATTTTGATTGGTTGGACAATGAAAACTGATCATCAAATCGAACAAAACATTTAGCAATATATCTTGAATCATTTTTGTCAGTTGTTTTACCTGATGGTGGGGAGATCACTTCATACCAATATTTAATCAAACACAAATTTTCCAAAGAAAACCCTATTAACTTCCCTATTACCCCTTTATAGTAGCAATCCCCAACCTTTGTGGGTTGCGGCCCGGGGTGGGAAGGGAACCGAGCCATGTGAGCAGTGGGCTGGTAAACAAGTGTGCATGTGCACCTTGACTTGCATGAGTGGTGGAGTGGCACACCTGCATGTGTACACAGCTTGACTTGTGCAAGTGGAGCTGTGCATGCATATGCATATGCACCAGCACAAATCAAGCTGCATGTAAACATGTGCATGCTGGCTCACCACTTGCACAAGTTGAGTTGTGCACATGAGTGTGCACACCAGCCTGTTGCTCACACAGCCTGGTTCCAAATAGGCACGGCTCGATAGTAGGATGAGGCCCAGGGGTTGGAGGCCCCTGCTTTATAGAATAATACTACATCCTCATTTGAGTTATAGTTACATGAAAATGAACTTCCATCTCAACAAATCTACAATGCTCATCAAATAGTACAAGTTCTGATTTTAGTTGGAGATTTATATACAAACAATTTAATTTATATTTTGTTACTGCTGAAATAAATTGCTCAATTTTTAATTTTTTTAATAGAGCACATTTTTTTCATTCGTTTTCTTAATTTATGTCTCATTTTGGTTGAATTATATCGTTATATTTATTTATTTTATTTAAAATATCTTTTTCTCTTTGAGGAGCATTAGCTCCATTTATATTCTGCATTTATAATCCATAATTAAACCAAACATTTAGAAAAATAAATATCTGTAGCACCTAGGTCAGTGTTATCCCTTTCAGTTTCCTGTTATACTGTACCTCTGGCAGTTTTTGTGTAGATTCCTCTAACACTTTCATTTGAATCCAATTACTCTTTAATTTTTTCTAGACATTCCCTCATCTTCTGGACAGAATTTAGTTGAAAACTGTGCTGTTTAAAAGTAAAAACCCACAACTTTCCATTTGTCCTGTCACAATGGAATCATGTTCTACTTTAAATTCACATTCCAAAAAGAAAATTATTTTTCTTATATAAAATTCTAACAGTTTTAAATAACTATTATGTCTGTATTGTCAATTTTTAGTCTTCTACTAAAATGTTGCTGCATAACTTGATACCTAATTTTCTTCCTGACAAAGTAAAACAAAATATTTCTTGGAATGTTTTTATTCTTGCAAATCTTGCATTTATTCTATATACTGTCAATTTCTGCTTCCATAGCTTTCTCATCCTAATTCTCCCTCCCCCCCAAATTGCTAAACTGAAAATTTGCTTTACTTTAAAAAATTTTCTCCCTCAATTCCAATAGAGTCAGATTATCTATTCTTTTTGATTCTCTGTCCATAGCTTCTGTCTTATTCCCCCAAATTTCTACTTTGGTATTGCTTGGTTTTACACCTTGAGATACTTGCTTTACAAAGCTTTCCATCTTCTTAACTTCTTTCCTTTCCTCTTTCCTCTTTATAAATCTTTCATCAATTCTTTTTTCAATTTATTGCTTGTCAATTATTAACTGTCAATTTGTTATCAAGTGATTCAGCTAACTTTCTGGCCAGTTGTTC
Source organism: Cerberus rynchops (assembly GCA_032468195.1). Taxonomy (NCBI): domain Eukaryota; kingdom Metazoa; phylum Chordata; class Lepidosauria; order Squamata; family Homalopsidae; genus Cerberus; species Cerberus rynchops. The sequence continues at coordinate 4,918 of JANHFJ010406444.1, forward strand.
AAACAGTTTCTAAAGTTAGTATTCTTTTATCTTGATTCTTTCACTACCCAAATTAGGCAATATCATCGGTACTACTTGATGTTACCAAGTTTGGATAATGAAATGTCTGCAAAAAAAAAATCCAAGTTCAGAGAACACCAAGGGCTCCTCATTTCAGTCTTGAGCTACATATATTCTCCTTTATTATTTTGTGAAGCAAATCTGGTGTAACTCCTCTCTCCTCAGGTTGGTCTAATGACCCCTCTTTCTCTCCGTTTTTTTGCTTTTCTAGTGATTGCCATTTTAGTATTATAATCCAAAAATAGAAGTATCACAAGGAAAGCAGAAAGGGCAAGTTTTCTCACTTCCCTTTTTCTCTTTTGTCTTTCTGTGCCCTTAATACATTTGGCTCAAGTGGGCAACCCGTGATAATAGTTAGATCACAGTCAGCATCTCCATAGTTTCAATCAGCAACACAAGTTGGTGCATAGTATCTTTACCTCTTTTTTTAAAACAAAATCTACAAATTGTCTGTATGCTTTAAGAGGTAAACAAAAGCATTCCAATAAAGCCAGCCGGTTCAAACAACTACAGGTTTATTTCATGCTAACGTTCTCTACAAGAATCTGAACTACTAATAGTCAAAGCAAATTGGAAGTAGTAAGAGTCAACATAATTCAAGGTGGGCTGGTCTTAGATCTCTTGTGGGCATGAAGGGACTTGAGACTGATGGTGCACTTGATCTCTTTTTCAGGCTTAGCCTGGAAGTCTCTTATAAGATGTCCAGTTTATTTATTTTAATTCCAATTTATTCAAAAGCACTTTCATCCAAAATGTGCATCTCTTGTATTTGTTTTATTTGTTCTCCATTGTGAGGGACCATAGACTCCAATGATTGGGTAATTCCTCAGTTGTGGTCACGTGACTGAGTCAATTCAAGTATAAAAGCCTTGCCTCACTGAGTGGCTCCTCAGTGTTTTTGACTAAGTTCACTGATTAGACTGCAGTCTGGAGCACCATCATTGAAGTCTATGCTTTGGTTTGACAGAATTTCTAACTTCCCTCCTCATTCCTCCTAAGGTCAGATCATACTGTTGGCAATTACAGCTGCCGTGCGATCTTTCCCCTTTCAGGAGGAGGGTTTTTTTTAACCTCCCCCCCCATTGCTTTGAAATCATTCACAGCAGCCATTTATACTAATTACATTCCATTCTCAGCCCATTTCACTCTGGTGAGGGTTTTGCATGCTGCAGCATTGTAATTGCTTTCTGGTGAGGTTTCAGCCTCAGCCACCTCTCAGCTGCTTGTTTGTTTATTCAGTTAATTGCTAGTTTCCCGCTGCTTTCTCTGGGCGAGGTTTCAGCCTCAGCCTGTGTTTTTTTCCTTCGTATTCAGCTCTAAAATTAAAACAAGTTAATATTTTTTTAAAAAATCCTGATTTCCTGTATTTTTTACTGGCTTTTACCTATTTGGGTTGCTTGAGCCAAATTTAATTGTTGCCTCCTTGCTATTAGCATTATAACTCATAATGGCCAATTATCCTCAGCCCATAGGCTCTAACATTCAGGAAGCTCCTCAAAATGCTTCCACATCAAGCCAGCCTCCAGTGCTTAAACAAGGCATGCTCAGGCCTTCAGCTGAGGTGGCCACTCATAAATCTAAGAGAAAGACTACATCTAAGAAAGTGTCAAAGTCTGAAGAAAAGGCAGCTTCTAGATGCCAACGGGCCATAGAGAAACAATTCAAAAGAGCAGAGCAAAGGAATGCTGTTCCTCCAGAACAAGCGAAACATCCATCTCCCCTCAGGGGAGGGGAGTTACCATCTCAAGTAACCTTATCTCCAGATCACCGTGGCAGTTCTCCTGCCCCTTTTACTTCTCAATTGCCATCAGCAACCTTTACTCCAACTGCAGCTGGCCTAAGGGACAGGGATGATTTATTTGAGGTCATAAATGACCTAAAAACATCATTGGTGTCTGCCATTATGTAGGGGTTGACTGCTTTGCAGCATAACCAAACCTATAGGCCTGGCTCACAACCAGTCTTGTCATGTGACCAAACCCCTCAAGAGTCACAGATTTAGACCTATGGCAGACCCAGTCCCGAGCTTCCTCTAATCAAAGCTGGGACTCAGAGGTGGAGGATGGGGAGCTGGTAGAAGGAACTCTCTCAGAGGATGAGAATCCACTCCCTGAGATCCCATCTACGCCAGGGCTTTTTCCAGCTCTTTTTCAATCCCTCCTATATAAGGGCAAGGCAACAGCAGATTTGGAAGATCCTCCACCTGTGGTTGCAGGAGCTCCTAGCCATGCACAAGGTAAGAACCCACTGTTTACAACCCCACCTACATGCAGTGATGAAGTGCCCACACCCCAGGTTGTATTGGACAGGATACAAAAGCAATGGCTTAAGCCTGCAGCACACATGCCCCCATCTTCCAATGACAGACGTTTTACCTTCCTGGCAAGGAGTTGACTGATTTATTCTAACTACCTCTGGTGGAGGACCCCATCGCGTCATTGGTGTCATCAACACCTGTCTCAGGTGACCTAGCAGAGGCTCTAAAGCTGGAAGAAATGGAGTATATGCTAAGATATAACCATCAATCAGCAGCTTGGGTCATTAGAACTGCATCAGCAGCCACATTCTTTAATAGAATAACCTTAATGTGGTTCTGCCAGCTTCAAGAGCGCCTACCTCTAGGTAATGTATGACTTCATCATGATATAAGTAAAATCATTGCAGCTACACAATATTCTGCTGATGCCACATTGGATTCTATACGTTTTGCCGCCAGAGCCATGGGTGCATTGGTCACCACTAGGAGGCTTCTCTGGCTGCAGAATTGGCAGGCAGATGCACGCTCGAAATGGTGGTTGTCATCTGGTCCTCTTTAGGGCGAAAAGCTCTTTGGAGCCGCACTGGAGCCACTGTTAATAGAAAGCAAAGACAAATGGAAAGTCCTCTCCCACACCAAGAGGTCAGGATGTAGATTTTTACCATACCCAAGGGCACCTCTCTTCCAAGCTCCACCTCCAGCTTCTTCCAATACAGCTTCCTTCCAATCTCGACCCTTCGCCTGGTGACCTGACTGCTCACAGGACAACAGGGACAGGTATAGATCTTTCCTGTGGGAGGTCGCCCTTCCAGACACTCCAGATAGGCCCCCAGGGGACCCCCTCCATCAGTGACTGCCTACAGCAATTTACCGACCGATGGGAGGAGACAGTTTCAGACAGGTGGGTCCTTAATACAATTAGACATGGATTAGCTCTTGAATTTTTCTCTGTGTCCCTGAATTCCTTTGTTTCTTGCCCTGTATCTCAAGATCCTGCCATGCAAACTTATATGCAGGAGGCCATATTACACTTACAGCAGATCAGGGTGATAGAACCCATCCCCATGAATCAGAAGGGTTCTGTGTTTTATTTCAGATTATTTCTAGTTCCTAAGGCTTCGGGGGGATGGAGAGCAATTCTTGATCTAAAACGTCTAAATGTACACATTGTGTACAGATGTTTCAAAATGCACTCACTGCAAACTATTTTGGACTTGGTAAGGAAGGGCGACTTCCTGGCTTCAATTGACCAGTCTGAAGCATATCTTCATATTCCAATTCTTCCTGTATACAGGAAGTTTCTACGTTTCACATACCAAGGCAATCATTTTCAGTATTCTGCTTTGCCATTTGGCCTGTCATCTGTGCCCAGAACATTTACCAAGGTTCTTACATCCTTGTTGGCTCACCTCCGCTCTATATCTATCAGGATTCAGAGCTACTTAGATGATATCCTCATTCAAGCCGATTCATACCCTCGTGCTTTGGAGGATATTCAGATCACCATTCAAACCCTTCAACAACACAGGTTTTTGATTAACTTTCCAAAGAGCTAGCTTACACCAGCTACTCAGCTACAGCATTTAGGCGCTATAATTGACACATCCTTGTGTCAAGTTTTTCTGTCAGAGGACAGGCGGATTGGTATTAGGGATCTTGTCATCCAGGTTCAGCAGCAACAAACTGTTTCCATTGCTACCCTATCTCAATTATTAGGCAAATTCATTTCATGCATAAGCATTATTCCTTGGGCCAGAATGCATTCTCGTCCCCTCCAATGGTTTTTGCTTCCAGCTCAGAGGCAGGGGCGCAGCAATTCCTTGTCCAAGGTCCAGGTCCTGGCAAGGGTCATCAAATCTCTTCATTGGTGGAAGTCAGATGCCATGAAGAAGGGCTGTCCTCTACAAAGTCAAGCCTCAGTTATAGTTACCACGGATGCCAGCCTCTTGGGGTGGGGTGCTCATTCGGGAAAACACATTGTACAAGGACAGTGATTGGTCACAGAGCAGCAGCAACCGATCAATTTATTAGAGCTCCGGGCAATTTGCCTGGCATTATTGCACTTTGCGAACATTGTGCAAGGACAACATGTTCTTGTACTCACAGACAATGTGGCCGCAAAGGCCCATGTAAACTGTCAGGAGGGCACTCAATCTCGCTCCCTCATGGCAGAGGTCTGGGAGCTATGTCAGTGGGCTGAGAACTATTTGACCTCTCTTCAATCTCAGCACAACACACACAACACACACAACACAACAGGCCGACTGGTTGAGCTGACACACAATATCCAGGCTGACTGGTTGAGCTGAACCCACATAGACCAATCAGAATGGCAGCTCAACCCAGCACTGTTCTGGATGATCTCATTCCGCTATGGCCTTCCGACTGTGGACCTGTTCACCTCTCACGAGAATGCACAACTTCAGAGGTTCAACACCCGATTCTTTCACCCTCTCACGGAGGTGATGGACTCTCTTCGATCACCTTGGTCTCTGGGTCTTCTTTACGCATTCCCTCCACTTCCTCTCATTCCTGCAGTCATCCAGAAGATCCTGGAAAAGGAGGCAGAGGTGATCCTCATAGCTCCATATTGGCCCAGGAGGCATTGGTTCTCAGATCTGGTCTCACTCTCTGTGGCGAGACACTGGCATCTACCCCCTCAACATCTGTCGCTGCATCAGGGTTCCATCTTACATCCCAATCCAGGTTGGTTCCATCTAACTGCCTGGAGGTTGAGTGGCAAGCATTGAAGAGAGCACAGAGACTGGATGCTGTCATCGCCACCATTCAGGCTTCTAGATGACCATCCACAAACAGGATCTACGAAGCCACGTGGGCAGCTTTTTCAGCTTGGTGTGCAGGGTTGCAGATAGATCCTTCTGCTGCTTCCATTCCCCAAATTTTCTAGTTTTTGCAGATGAGGTTAGAGAAGGGGGTTTTCCCCAATACCCTCTGTAGGCAAGTTGCAGCCCTAGCAACAGTTCTTTTTATTTATTTATTTATTTATTTATTTATTTATTTATTTATTTATTTATTTATTTTTATTTTTATTTTTTGGATTTATATACCGCCCCCTCTCCCTAGGGACTCGGGGCGGTGTACAGCAAGTAAAAAAACATATACACAAAAT
>JANHFJ010406502.1:0-10354 GCA_032468195.1 Cerberus rynchops
TTGTACTGTTTTTACTTGCTGTTCACCGCCCCGAGTCCCTCGGGAAAGGGGCGGTATATAAATCTAATAAAATAAAATAAAATAAATAAATAGTTTCCAGATCGCACAAAGTGACAGCACTGCTGTATGAAGTATATCACGTTTGGAATACTGCACCCAATTTTGGTCACCATGATGGAAAAAAGATGTTGAGAAAGAGTGCAGAGAAGAGCAAAAAAGATGTCAAGGGGTCTGGAGGCTAAATCATATGATGACTGAATATGTCTAGTTTAACTAAAAACCCATCTATTCCAGCAAGCCGGTCTGGCCTAACACCTAAGGAGTTTTAAAATTGTCTAAATTCTTCAAATTTTAATTTTTTTTAATTTTCGAATCTGGTTATTTTAATCTTTATTTCGGCCAACTATTTAATCTATTTTAATTGTATCTTAACTTTTCTCTATTTTGTTTTTAGAAGGCTGTACACCACCCTGAGTCCTTCGGGAGAGGGGCGGTATAGAAATCTTGTTTTTAAATTAAATTAATTAACAAAAAGAACAACTAGGGATGATAGCTCTTAACAGGCTTCATAAAGCCTGCTGTGGGCCTTGAGCTCTAAATCCCAAAGGTGCTTTTTCCAAGAGGCAACTGGGCTTTCTGGTTTTTCTTTGAAGACCTTTTGCTTCTCATCCAAGAAGCGTCTTCAGCTCTGACTGGAGGGTGGGGAAAGGAAGGATTTATACTCCTTGCAGACAGCTGGGCATTTGCATCCTTTTAGAGAGCTGTTGAGGCCACTTGAAGTTTTATCCGTGTCTTCAGGAAGTGGAGCCTTTTTGGAACAGCTGAAAGGACTGTGTTGTAAACTGGAGATAGATGATGTCCTTTTTTTCACTGCTGTTGTAACTTTGAATGGTCACTAGACGAATGGCTGTAAGTCAAGGACTCCCTGTTTGTCTGAAATGGTACAGGGTCTCCTACTTGAGCAGGGGTTGGCCTATTCAACCTGACTCTGTTATTCTGTGAATGTGTATATGAGAAGAGGTAGAATGTGCCAGAGACATCTTGTGGTGTCTGTGATTAATGCGTTAATAAATCCCCATCTCAAGGATTTAATTTGCTTCCAGTTAGGAGAAGCTGAGCTGAACAGACTGGAAATTCTCCCTGACTGTCCAGCAAACCCATAAAACCACTGATGGACAGCCAATGGAGGGCCACCAATCCACCCTCACCTGAAGGATGGAAAGGTTTGGAAAATGTAATCCATCATGTAAATGAAATGACAGGAGAGGCCAGTCATTAATTAACATCAGAATTAAAGCTTTCCAAGGTAGGGTCACAACTCTCTTTTGTTTGGATATTTAAATCACTGGCCACAGACTTCCTGCTTTGCTCTGCAGGATGTTCCATCTGCATGCTTTGAATTAATTGCCTTCATTTTTCATGTGTAACATTTGAGTCAATGTCAGGTGGGTGTTTTTTTTTTCTTTTCTTTTTTTAAATCCCCCCCCCTCATGTTAAAAATCAGGCTGGCTAAAAATAAAACATGATTAATGCCACATGATCCTCCTTCCACAGAACAAGCCGTATGAACAAGGGTTCCTGGAACACATCGGTTGAAGACTGAGGAAGCTACACCAAGTAGCATCCTCCAACTTCTACTGGAAGGGGGAGTCTTGGATGGATGGATGGATGGATGGATGGATGGATGGATGGATGGATGGATGGATTGTGTTATGGAGATTGTCAGTCATCCAGGTCATGGCTGTCCGAAAGGTGCTTGCTCAAAAGGCGACTAGACTTTGTTTCCCCAGTCCAGTTGCCTTTTGAACAAGCATCTTGGGCTGCTAAACAATGGTTTATTTAACTAGAGGTCAGCCATGAGGGACTGACTTTGCCCAACCCTAAGAAGGCAGAGATGGTGAGCTCAATGCAACATGTCAAGTCAAGCCAAACCTATTACATAACCCTTTCTTCTAGATAGAGAACACTGTGTGATAGTTATGGAGTTGAACTAGAACTAGAAAGACCCAGAGTACTACTTTCTGGAAGGGTCCTATTTAACCCAAATTCCTGCTTAACAACACATTGCATGCGAGTGTTTAAAGAGAAACATCTTGATTTCATTGTCATTATAATTTACAGTAATATAATAATATGCAATGGCCCCTATCAGTTCACTGTGCAGGAGGATTTTCACTGTTAAAACACCCAAGGCGTATTTAAAGAAAATCAATGGATAAATGTAACTTTTTCCTACGAGCAATTCAATTTTTGCAAACACAGAGTGCCTGGTATATATGTGATAAGTTTCCCGTTTCTCACCAAATTAACACATTAAATAAAGATGTAAGCGTTGCTTAAACATGTACTTCAAAAATATGTAGTGTTTTTGTTTTTTGTTTTAAACCCATCCAGTATTACTCGAAATGAAATGTAAAAAGGGACACAGATATGCAATCTAAATCTGCATCTCCCTTGCACTAACAGGCATAAAGAGCTGGAAAGCATATTATTCAAAACACTGGTCTCTTAAAAGAGAACCCTATGTACGAAGACATTGCCAACTTGGTGATTTGATGAAGACAGTTAAAAAAAGAAAAAGATATTTTCTGACCGCCAAAGATTTCAGCTTAGGTTAAAAAGTGAGAAATTGCCTGCAAGGGTTTTTCCCCCCCCCTATGTATTTGACAAAGTCCTGCTGAACTGCCTAACAAAGAGTGAAGGAGAATGAGACTCAGCAACTGCAGTAGCCTTTTGAGATATTGATCTGAAGATAAAGACATCATTCACAAAAGAAGAAAGAAAACTGAGAAGGGATAATCACAAGTGCAACTATGAACGGCAACAGTTCGGCTGTTCTTACACTGATTTGTCTGTTGTGCTCTGTTTTTCCTTCCTGTGTGATATCTCTTAAGACTGCAGGGTAATTGCATGGGGGAGGGAGAAGAGAAGAAGGTATTCAAAAGGTAAGTTACAGAAATGGGATCTAGGACAACTCCTTGCTGGCCAACTCGCTGCGGGGAAAATTCTCCGTAGGAAAATTGAAAGCTGCATTAATCGTTTCGTTTGGTTACTTTGATTATGGGTCACCACGTTTTCATTGAAATTATGGCAATGCCCTGTATTTCTGGATTGACTTTATTATTTTATTATCGGGGGGCCATGGTTCCGTGTCGAAATTCATGCAACTTTTGCATTTGTTGAATTGTCCTGCAACGAGTTGGCTGTGGCGAGGTGGATGTGGCAAGATATCCCATTCCAGCCGAAGAGGGTCATGGCACCTTCACCCAGTTGTAAATGGTCTTTCCCTTGGTACCAGTCATTCCAAGCTTGTTGAGTCTACATGTTCCATGTTGTTCCCTTATCGTGAAATATCAAGGGAGAGATATTTAATCTAGCCATGAAGATTGCTTTTGACCAGAGCCTCAAATGACCACAATCTTCAAAACATCTTGGATGGGACCTACAACCCCTGTTCAGATCGATAGCTTAGTATTCTGAGGCTGACAATAAATGGCAATTCCATACTTTGTGTTCTCTCTAATGCTGATTGTTCTTGTCTCTTTTCATTTCTTAATCCGAGGCAATGAACAGCCGTTTGTCCTCCCTTCTCTCTCAAATTAATATCAATAACCGCGCTTTAATTATTATTCCAGTTTCATTCCAGTGCAATCTGCTGGGTCATCACCAATGGCATAATAATCAAATGTGGCTGAAACAGCATGTTCCTTCTCGGCGGGTAAAAACATCAAGAAAAAGAAAGAAATTAGCAATCCAAGCTAGAGAGGATTCCGTGGCAGAGTCCTGTGATGTGACCAGTGGCAAAAGACAAAGATTGGGGATAATCTTTGTTTGCCAAAGACATTGAGGGACGTGGTGAAGGTCTGGGTTACACCTGTTTGGTAAACACTAGCTTAACCCTGGAAGCATGGATTGTGTGAGAAAGGAAGTTTGCCCAAATTTGATTCTTTTTCATACAGGAGGATGAGGAAGATAATTTCTTCTAAGCATCTGTTATTACAACCTGCAACAACAGGTAGTGCTTCTAGGGATGCTCGTTTCCTAAAGCCAACATTTCTTACCTTTCAAACTGTTGGAAGGAAAATCCATCTGGTTCAGTTCCAAGCTTCAGCAACTACTAGCAATTTTACTCGCAATTTCATCACCATATTCAATTAAATTGTTGAGGACTACCTGTGTATAGCTGGCACAATTCTTGGATGCTGCTAGAGATTTTCTTCAAATCTATATCTTCCTCATTCTGCTCAATACGCCTACTTATTTAGGCGTATCTAATCTTCTTATATCAACTAGTGCAGGGACAGGGTGGCTCAGCGGCTAAGACGCTGAGCTTGTTGATCAGAAAGGTTGGCAGTTCGGCGGTTCGAATCCCTAGCGCTGCGGAATGGAGTGAGCTCCCGTTACTTGCCCCTGCTTCTGCCAATCTAGCAGTTCGAAAGCATATAAAAAATGCAAGTGGAAAAACCTTGGTGGGAAGGTAACGGCACTCCGTATGTCTTTAGTCATGCCGGTCACACGACCATGGAATCATCATCAGACAGCGCTGGCTAGTCAGTTTAGAAATGGAGATGAGCAGCGCCCCCTAGAGTTGGGAACAACTAGCATGTATGTGCGAGGGGAACCTTTACCTTATATCAACTTGAGAATTCAGAGCGAGAAGAGATTCCCTTCTTCATATGGAGAATACTAGGCTGAGAAGATAGTTCATCTACAGCAGTGTTTCTCAACCTGGGCCATTTTCAGATGAATGGACTTCTACTCCCACAGTGTGGACTTCTACTCCCAGAATTCCCCATTCTGGGAGTGGAAGCCCATACCTCTTAAAATGGTCAAGGTTGATCTAGCGCATTTCTCCCTTTTGCATTTCCCCCTCTGGGAGTTTACCCTTTCCAGGGGAAAGAGAAAAAAAAGTTTTGCAAAACAGGATCCTCTTGAGTCATTTCCACAGTTTCAAAATATTACAGAGCTCTAAAACATTAGATTCCTAAACTTTCCAAGGAAATCAAATCTTCGTTGCAAGCTTTAAGACTATAGATTTTTTTTTTAAAAAAAGACTTTTAAAAAAGGCCACCATTGAACTTCTAGCCAACACAAATTGAATTTTAAGTCATCATGTTTAGAAACTAAAGTCTGCCTTTTTTATAAGGGGGCATGGGAACACAAGACACTGGACAAATTTATTTTGGAACCATTTTTTGTTGCTGTTGTTAAAGCAAGGACCTTGGGTTGTGGGGTTTGGTTTTTTTTGAACAAACATAACAAAATGCAGACAAAAGATTCCAGTGTGGGGTTCTTGGTGCTCTCTGAACTTGCTTGTTTTCTTGAAGACGTTTCATCATTTAAACTAGGTAACATTATCACTACTAGTCAGTTCTAATATGCGTGACTTGGAGGGTGTGATTATTCATGAGCAATCTTCTAACACCAGGAACTTGGTGCCTTAGAAAACAAGGAATTTGCAGAGGTCGGTAGAAAACGGGAAAGTCACCTTAAGAAGCAATCTTTGGGAACTCAATATGTGGAGTTTAGCTCCAGCAACCAACAAGAGTATATGTACTTTACACCACATCAACTGGGGAATATAGAAAATCCAGTGAGTTTTGCACCGTTGCTTCAGTCCCAGAGACGACGTATATAAGAAAGGCAGGGAGAGTAAATGTCAGAGCAGAGATTGCTCATCCCCTAGCAACTGCTCACAGTTGCATAAATCTTGAAAAAACACACCTCAAAAATGGAAAATAATTAGTTTAGGAATCGGGAATGAGAATCACATGAGGCACAAATTCAAACCCAAAACATTTTTTTCCAAAAATTAGCAAACCCTTCAGCACTTTTAAGGCTCAAGAATATCTACTAGTCCATAGCTTTCCTAAGGGAACTTTAAACAAAAAAAATCACTGTCAACTACAGGTAGTCCTTAACTTGCAACCGTTCATTTAGTGACTGTTCAAAATTACAACGGCACTGAAAGAAGTGACTTATGACCATTTTTCATGGTTTTTTTTTTTTACATTTTTCATGCAACCTTCTGACAAACAAACAAAGTCAATGGGGAAGCCAGATTCACTTAACAACCAGGTTACTAACTTAGCAACTGCAAGTGATTCACTCAACAACGGTGGCAAGAGAGGTTGTAAAATGGAGCAATGCTCTCACTTTTGGGGGGGGCTCAATTCTGGTCATAAGTTAAGGACTATCTGTACGTCTTCTTTTCCATTGTAAGATGTTCTAGAGAAGGTTCTCCTAACCATCCTAGTTAAGGAAGTCTAATCCTCAAAATCTAGGTTTTTCTGGTCTTTTTTTAGTTTCTTCATCCATAAAACAGTAAACACAATGTCCTTTCCAAACTTCCTTAGTACCTGGATGAAATCTCTCAAGTGTACAAAGCATGGTTAAAGCTTCATGGACCATTTGGTCTCCATTTCTCAGCCTGCCAAACTCACAACACATAGTCCATCAGCGCCAACATTTTAATTTGACACCTGTCTTATTGAATTGAGTCTTTGGCTATCCACTTCATCCATATTACAAGCATCACAATTCCAAACCCAAAAAAATCTGGGGCCAAATTCCAAAGTTCAATGCACAGAAGAAATACAGTAGCATATGTCCATTTTTCATCCAGCTTTAAATCAAGATATTCCACTGTGATTCTGCGCTATTAGAATGAAGCAGATAATTGAATTCAAGCAGCCACGTGGCTCAGGATGAAGGTCACAAGCTTATTCCCCCAAGTCCATGTCGATGTTCACCGTAGCCAACCATTTAAGTACACAAGCTTTTCCAGACACACAGAAAGCTAAAGCCACAGAAAAGGTCAAAGTTTGCATGAATACAGAATTAGGAAACGTTTCTTAGAAAGTAAAAAGCTGTCACTCTGTGGTATAATTCAAGAAGAAACCACGGAGGACCACTTGTTACAAGAATTGTTAATACAATCCAAACGTGATACGAACACCCAGACTGCTGTTATATTTTTTTGTGCATGTGAAAAAAATAAATAAAAGAACAAGAGAGAGAGAGAGAGAGAGAGAGAGAGAGAGAGAGAGAGAGAGAGAGAGAGAGAGATGAAAATAAGATTTCTTACAATTCAAAATCGGTTGGCCCACTGTGAATACGGACGGATGTTCAATATGAAAAACCTTTTGTTGAAATCCCGGAATGCATTCTAAATCCTTGGTGAACGTAGGGCGCAGCACCTGGAAAAGCAAAGAGAGAAAGTTTTCATATCTGCGAGTTCACCTTTGATGCCGGCTCTTGCAAATAGTAGCATGGACGGATTCAACCTTTGCGAGATTAGAAGTGGTCCCATCCTTTTAAAATTTGCTTGGTATTCTATATTCTATTCTATGCCTTGGGACATAGAGAGGCATTTCTCATGAACTGAAAGAGAGGAGGACATTTCTTCTGTTGGGAAGGTGACAAATTATGTCAATGAACATCTGCCAGGCATGAAAGACCCGGTCCAAAGATGAAGGTCCAATTAAACTGATTTATTGCTGAATAGCCTATGCATAGGAATCTTCTCAACTAACAGTTAGCAGCACCTGCTAACTGTTAGTTAGAGAAGGGTCAACAGAATTCCACAGAAATTGGACTTAATCTGTTTGTGATTACTTGGTAGATTCTAGGCTGATCCCTCTTTTAACTCTGACACCAGATCTGCTACTCCTTTTCCAATAACATCCAAAGACATTCCACTGGCCAAAATATGCTTTCTTTGCTCACTACCATTACAGATGTTCAGAACCTATAAAAACATGAACTTTCAATATGTGGACATATAGTTTTAACAACAGCAGGTGTGCCCAGACTGGGAAAGGGATAATTTTCAGAGAACATCTAGCTGAGCTTATAAGAATAATTGCAAATGAAACTCAACTTGGAAAGATGACCCAAATTAGTCAGCATAAGCTGCCAACCCCTACCATCATCGGGCTTTGAAAGCTGGTTTCTGTCAATGATACTCCAAGCAAAATCACCCAAGAGCCTTTCATGTGGTGAACCATGCTAATAAACCATGCTTGATATCTCTCCTTTCCTTTCGCCGAGTTTACAACTAGAGTGTCAGGGTTCCAAGTAACACCCCCAATGTAATCAAAACTCTCAAGAAACAAAAGTCCTTAGAATGAGATTTTCTTGAAGACATCATATTGGCACAAACCCGAATCTGAATTCCCGCATTTTCTCCACCCAAAGTAAAGTCAAAGTTTTCCCCCATAAATCATCACATGCCACCCTCTGCTCTGATCCAATTAGAGTAGCATCCAAAGACCATCTTCATATCCATCCTCTGCAGGTGCAACCTATAGGACTTTGCTTCTCATGGGAAAAATACTGCAAAGACAAGACTCCCCATCTAGTTATCTAAGTTTAACTCCCAAATACATCTTCTAATCTAGAGAACAATGTGGCAAGACTAAAAGAAACTACCCTAATACTCATAGAATAAAACAACAGAGAAAGTACGTCTTCCAATTTCCCTTTAGTCTTGACATAGAGATTATAGAAGCTTTCTCTGTCAATCTGATGAGGTAGCAAAGAAGGAGAGTTCTTAATGACAAGACACATTGGCAATCTCAGGCTTAGCAGATGGACTCATTTCTCATCTTTAATGGTGTGTGCCAAAAGTTGTCTTTTTGTTCAAGTGATCAGCTAGAGAAAAGGAAAGAGTTCACAAGGTTTACTCCTTCCATAAAATGCTGATTTAAGCTTGCAATGACTACTCTGGTTTCCTGCCCTACTCTGAAAATCATCACAACTCCATCCATAGCTTCCAACCACAAAGGACTGCCATAAAATGTGAATGATGTGATAGAAACTGAGGAGAAAAAGCTAAAGAAGGGGAGATGTGGTGGTGGTGGGGATGACTTTATTTGGATTTCAGTTTTGCATGATTTGAATGACCATTTGGAAATCTGAAATGGGAATTCTGGGAAAGAAGTCTTAACCCCAGGAATGAAATTAGATACAAATCCAAAACATTGCAGAACAAGAATATTGTATAGTCTAATAAGCGATTAGCAACCTCAGCATTAGACCAGTTAGAAAGAAAATCAAACAAGTTAGGGAGATCCCACTGTAATATACTCATTAATAAATGAGGACCAAAATAATACCATAACTAAATAAAATAATAAATAAATAATCCAGTTTTTAAGTTCGGTAACCTAGTCTTTTGCCCAATAGACTCTTAAAAAAGATAAAGATGTCCCCCAACCCATCATGTCCAGTTCTAGAGCATAGTGCTCATCTCCATTTCTTGACCAAGGGAGCCAGTCTGAAGACATTTCCATGGACATGTGGCCAGCATGGCTATACACCAAAGCCACATGGAAATGCTGTTACCTTCCCACCGAAGTAATACCAATTCATCTATTCGAACTGCTTTTGAACTGCAGGAGCTCACCCTGTCTCATGGCACTCGGATCTCAAACCTTTCCAGCAGATGAGCTCAACATCTTCAACCACCTACCATGAATCTCTGAGAATTTATTTTGATGGTGATCTGCCATAAGCCATCCAGGGTTGCTTTGAAACAAGTTGGGCAGCAAATGCAATAAACAAACAAAGCAAGCAAACAAGCAAACAAGCAAGCAGACTGGCCGAAATCAATGCATTCCGATTTCTCTATTGTCCCATTTTGTTTTACAAAGTATCAGACAGACACAAAAATGTGTCTGTACTGTTTAGCCCCTTCAATTCATTTGCACCTTCTTTGGAGGCTTACACACCAGCAGTATGTTAATAAAACTGACAGGGGGGAAAATGCGGGCATGATTGTAAATGAATTTTATCCTTGTGTTTTTCTCACGCAGCTTTTTATCAAGAAGATGAGACTCTCTGCACATGGCAGAATTGCTGCACAAAAGCCAGGATGATTCATTAGCAACATGTTTACCTGGCCTGAGCGTGTGTGTGTGTGTGTGTGTGTGTGTGTGTGTGTGTGTGTGCAGGCACAGTTGTGTGTATCTGGAGCAAAGCAATCCTTTTAATTTAAATTTTGCACGGAGTCAGATGAATGTTGCTAAGGGTTCACAGCAGAGATCGAAGGAAGGAAACAAGCACAGACAATAACTCACATATTACTTCGTGGAAGGTATTGTAAGTTCAGCTCAGCAACTAAACCTATCTTTCCTTCTCTCGGGAATAATTACAAGATGCTGGCCCAGCCTTCAGATGAAATGGAGATTTTCCTGTTAGCCATGCAATTTCCAGTACTTTCTTCTCCTCTTGATATTAAACTAGCTGTCATCCCCAACCCTACAACAGCTTTTTACTACTACTACTACTACTACTATTATTATTATTATTATTATTATTATTATTATTATTATTATTATTATTATTATTA
>JANHFJ010406567.1:0-10338 GCA_032468195.1 Cerberus rynchops
ACATACACAGTCATACATGGTACGATATGCAGTGAAATGCTTACGCAACCGCGGGTAAGTTAGGTAGGAAGGGAGAGAGGGGGTTAGAAAAAAAGTCAAGGGTAGTTGGGAAGGTGGGAGTTAGATGCAGACATGGTTCTTGTTGTGGCCTGAGTGTGCTTGTAATTGTGTAATTGTGCTTCTTCCAGCCCCTTTTCCTGTTTCCATATTCATCATTTTTTAAAAGATGAAATCCTCCATTTATTCTTTAATAAGCATTGTTATTATAGTTCATCATACAGTCAGCCAGATGTTCAGACTTAATTTGGCATTTCACCCACTTGTTGAGTCCTTCTCAAGGACCTAGGATAGGCAATTGTTGTTTGATGGTGTTAAAGGTATTGTTAAAGGTAAAAGCTGTTCTGAGTAAAGTTGCCTTTGCAAATGATTGATGGTTAATTTATGTGCCAATGGTGTTCAAGCAGTGTTCTAGTTGTTTTGGGATTTCATCCAAGGTGGCTATTACTATTGGTTCTACCTTTGCTTTCTTTTCCCACAATCATTCTACTTCTATTTGCAGATCTTTGTATTTTGTGATTTTTTCCCCAGTTCATTTTTATTCATCTATCCCCTAAATGTTACCATGTCCACTATCCAGATTTTTTTTATTTCTTATCAACAATTGTTAAGCCTGGGTGTTGTTGAATGGCAGGTGCTTGTCTCTTTGACTTCTAAAGCCCCAGAACACTTTAGCATCTTCATTTTCTATTACTTTGACTATTTTGAAGTCCCACCAGTAATTGCTTGCAGTGAGATTTCTTGAAGATATTCCAATGCACTATTGTTGCTATTTTGTTATGTGTGCAATATTCTTATAGTAGTTAACTAGGTGGCCGCTTCTTTGCAGAGGCGGCATTTACTTTCTGTTGCTGCTTTTTTCAGTTCTGGCTTTGTATTATTCTGTTCTTAAGGCTTGGTATTTTGTAGCCAGAATTTGCCCCTCTGTCTCTTCTTCAATTTTCCTGCTCCTAGACATTACCAGGTCTTGTGATTTTACATCTTCATGGTTACTATATGTCTTTCAAATGCCTTTTTTTCTTTGACTATCAGGTTAAAAAACTTGCAACATTCCATGCACACCTATGGTCCTTAGTAAGTAAAGTATGTCAGCAACACTGCAAGGATGAAGGGCATGATTCATTGTGAATATTTTCTGGTCTTCTGATCCAGATGGTGATCCCTTGATGGTGTTCCTCCACTTGGACATTAAGATCTTTATTCTCATGATGTATTCACTTCTATTCTTCTTGACTTCAGTGTGGTTGATATCAGTTTATTGAGAATATGATTATTATACACAAAATGTGAAATCACACCTGCCAATTCTTTAAATGTGGTTGGCCTTCACACACATCAAGTTCTTCCCAAGGATCTATAATGCTGTAATATATCAACATAGTATCTATGCAGATACAAGGAATGGCTTTTATGATTCACAGATGGAAATTGCTATTTAATTATGACTACATACAAAAAAATAAATGTTTATAAAAGTTGTTTTTGAACAGGAGGCAAGGAAATGGATTTTTGAGAAAACTTTCAACATCTTCCTCTTCTTTTGTTCCTTCTTTCATTTCATATTTCATGTATCTTTTATTAAATGATGAATATGGAAATAGGAGAAATAGCTTAAAGAAGCCCTTTTGTTCTATTAATTTATACCATATGTTAGTTAATCTTTTAATACAATTGTTAATATTTGTATGACACTGTTTGTCATTTTGTTGTTGTTATTTCTCTGTGGGAAAAAGCAAATAATTAAAAGAAATAAAACTTAGTTCCCAGAAATGTTTCAGTGTGAGCCTTGTACAACATATGATTCCAAAATTAGTTTAAGTATAATTTCCTGTTTATTTTATCTGACAGATTGAATACATGTTTAAGGCATGACTATTAATTATGACATCAGCTATGGATTTCCTGTCGTATCAGCTGAATCAACAGAGCACTCTCAGGGGAGAGTTGGAAAACGAATCCATAATGGAGTATCAAAGACTGCTCAACAACAGTTGGGAAATACCAGCCAATGTTCCATTCTTGTTTTTTGCTAACTGGCTATATTATAATTATATGTCATACTTCTTGACTTGTGTAATCAAAATGTTTCATTCAATAGCTGTATAAAATGAATGTATGCATATGCATGCATGCAAAATCTATGGGCATAAAGAATAACAATTAAAATTCTGAAATAATACAATCAAGAAATACAATTGTAATGAAAGGAAGCTTTTAGTTAATGTACTCCATGATAAAGCAATTTGTTTAATTTATGATCTCCCTCTTCTTGGATTCAATTAATCTTAGCACATTTAAGCACATTTAAGAAAAGTTTTTTGGATGTTAGGGACAGGAGTTTGGGGATGTTAGGGACAGTGCAGCAGGCTCAATAAAACAAAAGTCAGATTACTTCATTAACATGATACCAATCAAGATTTTGGGAGCAATATTTCTTAAAAGACTATCCTTCATTAAGCATATTGTAACAAGTTTATTTGAGATGTAACTGATGCAGAAATGTTCCAAGATAAAATTATTCCAGAATCTGTATGGCACAATTAATAGGCTTTGCTTTTATCATCAACTTAGACAAAATTATGGTTATATTATTTATTTGCTGTATATTGAGTTTTTGGCACTTTTTAGATTGCTGAATTTTCACTTCCTTGTTACCTTTGGATTTTTAGACATTTTGCTAAGCCAATCTTGATGAGTCATGATGATATTTTTCATTACACAGCTGATTACTGATGACTTTAAGTGGAAAGTGCTGTTTATCTACCAAAAATCATGTCACCCATTATGTTGGCATGAATGTTTTTGAAATAATTATCTCAGCTAAAGGAAGGCTAATCTGGCATATTTCCCAACTGTTTGATAAGTATCATGTGTAATTAATTAAATATGATAAATTGTTTTAAATATTAACTCTAAGAGCACAATCTAGTAAGTCTCACTGTTTCAATTTCCCACTAATTTCAGGATTCAACTATTCAATGACATGAAAATCTTAAGGAAAATTAATTGGAATTTTTAAAAAATGTTTGGGGTATTGTTTCTTGTTTGAAAAATCCATAAGTGTATTTTATATTTCTTTTTCCATTTTATAAATCTTGCAAAATTCTCACTCCAGTTCAAAGGTACTCATGACAGAAACTACTGTACAAAAATGTATAAAGAAAATAGCACAAAATGAAATTATTAAATGTTACATGCAAAAAAAAGTTTCCCATTTTTAAAAAAGTGTAATTAACACATCCTTTAGGCACTTTCATATATTTGTAAATACCTCAGAGTAAAGCCAAGTCTGACATTTATACTTTTTAGCAAGTTTTATTAAGTGGGACATTCCCTACCTTCCCACTCTAATAGGTTCAGGTGGATGTAACCAGGAAAAATTTCAAACCATGAATGACTTTAAAGGTGACAACCAGCACTTGAATTGCATCCAGAAGCAAATTTGGCGGCCAATGCAGCTCCCACAGGAAAGGTGACAAAGTTTGATGACCAAATGGCAATTTATTATCCTTGTCATAAATTGAAGGTAAGCATGATGCATCTTTAGGGAGGTGACTATATTGGTGCCCAAAGTTTCTTTTTGCCTCTCTTCTAAGTTACCTGTATTCTAAGAATTAACTATTGTAGGATCAGGGATTGTTTTTTTTAAAGATTGTAGTACATGCAACTGGAATCATAAGAGATCTATAAATTATTTTTACTTTTTTCTTTTGTTTGCTTATATTCCTGATAGGAAGGAAATAAAAAATGGTTATATTTGGAGGAACAGCTGATTCTCTATTCTAAATATATCCATAATTTACTCACTTAAAAATGAACAAATTATTCATAATGCAATTAATCTACTACTGATTATTTCAGATACTGCCATAGCATATTTATGTCTTTGAGAAACAGAGTTCATGTGAGAAGAAGGAAGGAAAAGGGGAGAGAAGGAATGTGTGATGATATTTATAATCAACAAAACCAAACATTTAAGATAGAGATCTGAAAGTGCTTCACCTTTTAAATTTAAATTTAAATCCCTAAACTGTTTGCTCTCCTGAAAACTTATGAATGATTTATTGCTTACTTTTCTGATGATGACAGAAATGACATATGTTGGGGAGTAAAACTAACCTATTCAAAAAAAATAATATTATATGATAATATTTGTAGCCAGGTTTTAGCTAATTACAATAACGATGTAAATGTGCTATTTCCCTTTTATATAGGATTTATTTTAGTGTTATTAATTATGTATAACCTTATAAAAGTTAATTCAGATTTTCTGGATTTTTTTTAAAGAACTGTGTAGTGGTAACAAAAGTGAGTTTCTGTCAACATATGCAGAAGTACTAGTTCCAATGTTATTATAATATTTCCTTAACAGAACCTTGAAAGTCTGAAAATATGTATCTTCCCTTTACAGTCACTTTTACAGTCAAATAAACTAGAGAGGCTCCTTTGTTATACTTCCATTCCTTTAGTACAGTAGATTCAGTTGCCTCTTATCTTATTGTTGTCTAATCTGCAGCTCTTCCTTTTATCTGTCAAGATAACTCCCACTTACTGTTAACAGTTTCTTGGAAAGAAGAATTCTTTTGTGATGTGACATTTACTCCATATAAAACTTTAGGATCACCATTTCCATGACTTCAAGTTTGAGGATGAGTTTGAGGGACTGTAATCTGTTTTCTGAGAAGTATAGAAGAGTATCCCAAGAGTGGTTTTTATATACTGTACTCTATTGGTACATTGAAACAGAACACTAAAAAATGAAATGTTGGGAGACAATGAAAATCATCAAAAGATAGTGACCATTCACAAAAATGATGTAGCATAAAAAAATCCTTTCCTATTTAATTAAAAGATAGACAAGACACACTCTTCTGGTGGTATGAATTCTATCTCCCATTGCAGTGACAATAATAAATTCTACTTCAAGAATGTGAAGAAGATAATACCTGGGATCTCTGAGAAATAATATTAATTCTCCTAAAGAAATCTTAGCTCCCATGTTCCTGATCATGAGGGATAATCAGACCCATGAATATATTTTCTGATTGGTGGAATTTCAAGATTTTTTAGGAACTAAATAATTTAATTTAGGAATATTCAGGATTAAATTTAGGAATTAAGTTCAAAACTCAAGACAGAGTGAATGTCTTAAAGTATAATATATAATCTGATAAATAAATGGGGTGTATATGTGTAAAGAAACACTTTGTCACTTGTCTGAAAAGGGGGGCATGTCTTTGAAGATCAGTCTTTAATTCAAAGTGATTCTTGTGATCCAGCTATCATCTGTTACCTGATTCACAGCCTTTTGATTTGTGACAAGTTATGGGCAAGGGGAACTTCTGGAGCAACAAATGGCAGGTTGAAAATGGCTATGTGAAAAGTAGAGCTGATTATTGTGATGAAGAATGAAAAGCAGTGAGTTGACTGGCTCTTCAAATCTCTCCAGACAAATGGAAGGATAAGATTGCACGCACAGACAGTTATTCTTTATGACTGCAAACTGCAAGATGGCAGTCTCCAGCTGGTTTTGAGCATGGGAAGATGTGGGAATAGCTATCTTGTTCCAGCCACCATCAATATCTTTAAACTAACACCAAGTTTGCATACAGGTAGTCTTCATAACAACAATGGAGCCCAAAATTTCTGTTATGTGAGACATTTGTTAAGTGAGTTTTGCCCCATTGTACAACCTTTCTTGCCACAGTTATGTGAACCACTGCAACTGACAAGTTATTAACCCGGTTGTTAAGTAATCTGGTTCCCCCATTGACTTTGCTTGTGAGAAAGTCACAAAAGGTGATCACGTGACTTTGGGAATATGAACCAGTTGCCAAGCATCTCAATTTTGATTATGTGATTATGGGGATGCTGTAAAGGTTGTAACTGTGAAAAATGGTCATAAGTCACTTTTTCCAATGCTATTTTAACTTTGGTCAGTCACTAAACAACCTTGTATGTTGAGAACTACATGTACTTCCTTTTCTAATTACTTTTGGAAACTCCTTGTTTTACTACTAGAAATTTTTGGAACAACAAATCTGAAAATACCAGTTTAGTTTTCCTATGAGAAAATACTTTTGTTTTGATTTTTTTTTAAAAAAGGTAAACTTTCAAGAGACAGATTTCAATTAAATGAGAAGAACACATAAGCTTGATTAACAGTTATAGAATGGTGTAAAATATAACCGGTGAGGGGCAAGAAAATTTTCAGCAGCCAGTTCACTGAAAATGTGAGCGTGTGCGCACCTTCTGCACATATGCACACACAGCAAACAATGAGGCTTCCATGCATGTGCATGCACATGGCAAGATATCTGCACATACATGCAGCTTCTGTGCATGTGTGGGGCTTCCACCACATGGTGAGACTACTGCGCATGCATATGGCTTCTGCCACACAGCAAGGCTTGGCTGAGTAGCCTTCCAGGTCCTGCTCTGGGTTCCTGCCTGCTTGCCCTCCCCTACATCTTTGCTCTCTGGGGCAGTGGCTATTTCTCTCCACTGCTGCTCTTGCTGGGAAAATGTCTTGCACAATTTAGCAGCTGTGAGCTGCTGCTTTCCTCTAAGTCCCATTTGGAAAGCACTGTGGCACAGAGAAGCAACAGCCAGGTTTCTCTTTGCCAAAGCACTTTCCAGATGGGACTTACAGTGGTTTAATTTCACTGTGCTGCCCAAGCAAGAGCAGTAATGGAAACAGCTGTTGACATGGAGAGCACATGTAGTGTCTCCATGAGCGACCAAGGCTCAGCAAGGGCTGGAAGGAGCAGCTGCAAGATCTCTGCTGCATTTCTGGATGAGATTTACAGATAAGAAGAAATTCTGTTCTGTTCCCAAACTGCTTCGGCCCCCCTGTGCCCACACTGTCCCCCCACAGCCCTTTGGCCTAGTGTGGTAGACTGCAGGTCGGATAAATTGCTTTGGCCTGGGAGGGCATAGTTTGAGGCCAGATGGGGGTGGCAGCATGCGGGCAGAAGTCCTGGGACAAGGCCTGAGCTGGGAACTGGTGCGTCCCCTGACCCGGCCAAGTCAAAGGGTGATTGGATGGCATGCAGGTGGAGGCCCAGGGCATGGCCAGAACCGGGGACTGGCGCATCCCTCACCCCATAAGGTGAAGGGTGATTGGGTGACATGTGGACAGAAACCTGGGGTAAGGCCAGAGCCGGGGACTGGTGCATCCCTTGCCCTGGCTGAGGCGAAGGATGATCGGGCAGCATGTGGACAGAGGCCCGGGGTAAGGCTGGAGGTATGCTTACCTTTGGTGAGCAGAGCAGGTGAGACACGGAGATTAGTTAGGCCATGTAGTGATGGTGAGCTATATAAGGAGGCACGGGGTGGGTAGGGCCAGCTGGTGGTGCAATTTTCTAGTTCTCCAAACTGCGCAGGACCAGAACAACTGGTTCGATTTGACTGGTCCAAACCGGAAGCAGCCCACTACTGAATATAATATATCTGTCTTTGTGGATAAACTGTGTCCTAAAGATGTTATCTGAATAATAAAGATGTTATCTGAATAAGACACAGACTGAATTGAAAGTAGATTAATAAATTAAAGATTACAAGAATAATATGAACAAAGAGGTTAAACTCGACATACAAAAGAAACTGGCTATTGTTGAAATAATGACAAACAAACAATAAAACAAGTGTGACCTAGATATATTTGATTTACAAAAGAGATGTTACACTTTGAAAAATTTTCAAAGAGACAGAGAAGAAATGAAAAGAAATCAGATTCTCCCATACTATTTGAATGGACAAAAAATAAGATTGTTAAAAATAAAAGAATGAATGTAAAGTTTGGCTTAAATAGGTTAAACAGATTAAAATAGACATGCTATTTCTGGTAACCTTTAATGGACTTTTGCTGACACCAGGACTGAAATAATGATCTTTTATGGATTTTTAAAATAGAGATGGGATATAGGCAGAAGAGAAAATTTGTTGTAATTTAAGAGGAGGTGAAAAATTACTCATATTTTTATACTGTATTTTTTATGATGAATGGCTGGGAGTAATTTATGTATTTTTTTTCTTTTGCTTTATTATTTCTTGTTTTTTTATATTCTGTTTTTCCTAATTTTTTCCTTTGCATCTGTTAATATTCCTTTCTTTTTTATCTTTTTAAATTTGGATTAGTTTTTATTATTGTAATTAAAATCCTTAATAAAATTATTTGGAGAAAATTATTAAAGGCAATTATACTCAGATGAGCTGGAATTGTTTATAGAAACACTTTTGAGCAAGAGGCCAAAAGCTCACTCTGTCACTCTGTCTCTTTCCTGTTATTTTCAAGAGTTGCACGATATTTGGCACAACCACCAGAATACATGCTGTCAAAAGAGATGGCTAGGAAGATGGGGTTTGGGTAGAGCCATGTTACCCAGTGCCTACATAAGAAACTGGTTTATTCTTTTTATCTCAAGATTTGGAAGAGAGAGTCATGCAATAACTTTGCTAATGATGTTTGGGCCCCTTAACACTTTATGGGGAGAGAAGTTTTACATAAATAATATAGTTGCTAATTCTAAGTCTTTCAGTTGCTGATTTACCATTAAATGTATTTTTTTTATTATTCTTAGACAGATAATACTGGAGCTTTCCTGCAAATTAATATAAATAATTTGCCCGATTAACAAATTCAATCAAACCAAAGAAATGTGTCAGACCTCCGTGCTATTTCATGGCAACAAGCTTTTTTTTTTTTGTAAAATCTATCCTTGAATTAAGTTGGAAATGCATAGCAATTCTTTCAAAAATGAAATAACACAAAAGCAATCTTTTCTGAGCCAATATGTGAATTCAGGAACTTGGAGCTTCTTTTTACAACCCTTGCACAATTTCATGGAGTGACATATATTTCAATGCAAGCACTATGAAGTTAGTTGGAAACGTCTTTGTTACAAATGATTCATATTACTTTTCAGAAAATGATCATAATTTCTTTTATACTGTATTACAGGTTTCACTTAATTGTAGGAAAAAACCCAAGATTTTCAGCATTAGTCGATCAGCAGAGTGCCGTTTAGTCATCTCAAATTGAGATTATAGTGTGGTCTTAGTCATTTAGGAACACCCCATTGTGAATATGCAGCAACTTCTTTTTTTAATGTTCTCTAATGTTCAGAAGTGACTGTTTTGTTCTATGCAAAAAAGAAATATTATCTACTTATAATGAGAAACTAAATGTACTCTGAACTCTAGAAAAGTTTTGGGGAAAACTGAAATGCAGCAATATTTCTGTCAGTTTCAGTTTGTGGAAAATATATATAAAAATTTATGAGCTAGCATTATTTGGATCATAAAATAATGCAGAATTGCTCTTTAATGATTAGTGAGAGTCTGGGGAGGTATTGTATATTTCTCTGTATGTATGTGTGAAAATGGGCTGTTTTCTTTTGTTCAAAAAATAAATAAGTATATATTACATATAATCACAATGGTTGCCTACTAGGAAGCAAGTTTGCTGCCTTCACAAGAGTTCCTGTGAAATCTCAAGGTTTTTTATTCACTTTCATGTTTAATGTTTATTAAATGTTTATGGATTAGCCATCCATTAGAGATCGGAAACTTGAGATTATGACATTGTTTATTGCATGAACCCAGATTACTGTGTTTTATCCAAAATATGGTTTATTGTACTCCATCAAGTAGGTCTTTCTTGGACTCAGAATCCAGGGACCACTAGATAACGCAAAGATATTCAGGGGCAAAAAAATATTTTTTCTTTTCAACCTTTTTATAGCTCAGATGCTATGCCAGATATTTTTCTTTCTCTCTCAATTTCTTTCCTTCATTTCTCTCTCTCTCTCTCTCTCTCTCTCTCTCTCTCTCTCTGTTTCTCTGTCTCTCTGCCTCGGTGTATTGTGTGTTTCAGTTACCATATTCTATTTTTTTCTTCAGAAATGTGTTTTATTTTAAACCTGATGAGCTTATTGAGGTGATCACATTCTCCTTCACATTAATGTGGTCCACATAAATATACTAAGCTATAAAATACCTTTCATTTAGTGTATAGGCCACATTAGCAAGAGTACTTCCTGTCAGAAATATAATCTCTAGCCAGTCTTAGATGTTAAAAAAATAAGGAAAAGATTTTACCTTTGGCCTATTCCAAAAACACCTCTTCTAATTTCTTTAGAGAGTTTAGAGTTTGATTTGTATACCGCCCCCTCTCCCAAGGGACTCGGGGCGGTGCACAGCTAATAAAACACAAATACAAATAACAATTTAAAACCTAATTAAAATAATTAAATAACGGCTGTAATTAAACATTATCAT
>JANHFJ010406578.1:0-10337 GCA_032468195.1 Cerberus rynchops
AACTGATACACTGTAACCATTGAATTGGATGATATATATATACTATATATTTTAGATGTATGTTTTTTATGTTATGTGTGTTTTTCTTTATGTTATGTATGCTTTTTTTGTGTATGTGTTTTAAAATAAAAAATCTTTAAAAAAAAAAATTTCCCGCGGTGGTCATGGATTACATAGTTGATTATGTCTGCGCGTGTGCAGACACAACAATAAGTTTCAGACAGAGTGACATCATTCCCTTCACAAAGACAAGTTTCAATAATACATACCAAGTCTGCTGCATGATCTCTTGATTGGTTCTGTGCCATGAAGTCAGTTACAATTCTTAATGACCACATAGATTTTCTCCATGCCAATATATCCCTAACTTGCCCCTTCAACTATTCCAAAGATGTACCCATTGCTGCTGTAATTGAATCTATCCATCCTTCTGCTAATTGACCTCACCCCTTTGCTTCTACTTCCTTAGCTTTATGGATTTCTCCAAAAGTTAGGTCTTTTGCATAATGTCTCTAATGCAGAACTCCAGATTGATTTGTCTGATTTCCATTAGCTGTTTGCTTGACAATCAACCCATGTGTTTTTAGGGCCTTTTCCAAAGTTCAAAAGCAATATCCTTTCTTTCCTGCTTATTCTTCCAAATTTTGCTACCATAGATTGTACCATAGATTTTTATTTTTGTAGAAAAAGATGCCTTTGAATCTTTTTCAGTTTTAATTGGAAATATTTATTGCTACACTATCAAGTGCTAGTCCAAAGCATATTTCTCCGCTACCTTCTTTACTGATGATAGTCATTCCTAAAAAATAGGAGTTATCTAGCCCTTCAGAATCTTTATTACCAACTTTAATACTGATTGATGCATATGTTTGGTCTTATTTATATTTGATATTGATCTAATTAATACAATCAAATTATTTCTATATTTAATTAATCATATCTATGTTGGGTGATCCTAAGCATCATTTTGTTAATTTGAGAAATTAGGATTATTATGTGATAGTTTGCATACTATTCTATTAAGTCACCTTTCTTTGGTATTGGTATGTAGACTCACCTCTTCCAAACTGTTGTCCATTGATTTATTCTCTAGATTTGCCAGCATAATTTGATTTATATAAATTCTTCCTCTGCCACTTGTCTTATTTCTGTAGATATTCTATAAATTCTTATTGCCTTACAACTTTGTAATAATTGGAGTGCTAAATGTTTTTTTAAGCATGGAATACCTACTAATTTATCTGGTTATTGACATGGGTACTGAACTGAATATCAGTATACTCTTTTCATTTTGATCTTACTTAAATTGGTTACTGTCTGTCTATTGATATCTCTTAATATACCGATTTGGAATTGTGATATCCTTTTAACTTCATAGATCTTTTTGGAAGACTTTGGTTTTTCCTGTCTATTTTAATCTTCACTGTCTTTACACATGTTGTTGTAATATAGCTTCTTGTCTCTTTGGTTTGAAATGCAACTTCAAGTTTCTTCCTTTTTCTTTCATGACATTGGCTTCTCCTCTCTGTGATTTCCATCATTTGTTCTGACATCTACTTTACTTGTTTCTATTTCTTGAAATTTGGCAGTTTCTTTTCACATATTTTTTTAACAATTTACTTGATTGCATTTCACAGTTCCTTTTGTTCTTTATCATTGAGGTTCAGGACATCAAAGTAATATTTAATGATTGCATTAAAGGAACTGGTTGGTCATCATGTTCTGTTTAGAAAATTAACTTGGAATCTGCACATAGTAGTTTGTGACCTCTTCCATAGTCAGTTGCTGATTACTTCTTTGTTGTTATAACTGAGGTCTTCTAGTTCTCCATACAATGAAATAGTCAAATTGATTTCTATGTACGCCATCTAGTGATGCCCATGTATATAGGTATCATTTTGGTTATTTGACAACTGTGTTAGCAGTGCAGGAATTCATTTGGCAGATATTTGTATGGTGTTCTGCTTTGTTTTGGTTTCTTTACCCTACAGCCCAGCCACATTTTCCTCAATATTTCCCACTTTGGCATTCAGCAGCACATCTTATTTGTATTTTCTGTCAATTTCAAATTGAACTGGACCATAAAAACAATCATCTCCCCTTCTTCTGTATCAGTGATTGGAACATAAATTTGGATACTTATCATATTAAAGAATTCTTTAGTCTAATTAACATTATTTGATCAATGATCGCATTGTAGTGTAGCTAGCTACTTCACAAATTCCTTTAGTACTCTGAAAGAGCTTTAGCTCTTCCTTAATAGCATGTTAGCTGCCTTCTTAACCAAGACACTCATCATCTAGCATTGTAACAGCAATCATTTTATATTGCCTAACAAAATAATTTTCTTGGTAAAATGCAGGAGTGATTTACTTCTTCCATGCAATATGAAATGATGCCTTTGACATTGTCACTAAAGTGATCTTCCTCTTCCAGCACTTTTTTCAATGGATGCTCCTCAAGATTCCCTTCTAGAGTTTTCCTAGAAATCTTGTCTTTTAAATTGAATTACTCCTCCTATACTAAAGGTTTCCTGCCTTCTCATTCAGGGTTGTGAGATGGCTTGAGCATCAGTAGCCAGGATCCTTGGGAGTTTTGCTAGATTATGTGCTCTTCCTTGAGACTGTGTCGTCTTCTGCTATTGAACATCTGCTGAACTTGGTGGTTTCTGTTCAGTGACACTGTTAGTTCAGGCCTGGTGTCTCTCACCTGGAGTACTGCAATAATTTCTAGAAGTCTCCTTATATCCTGCACAAAACCACCATTTGGTCCAAAACTTTGCAATTCCCATTGCTCCCTCATCTCCCTCATTTTCCATATTTTTCTTCCCACCACAGAGTTTCCTGGCAACCTTGCTCTGTTTCCTGTCAACCTTGAAGATAGGCCAAACAGGAAACAGGGCCAGAGGAGCTGTAAGAATCTTGCAGATCTGAAAGCCTATTCCCTTTATAGCCCAAGAAACTAGGGAGCATCTCTTCCAAGCCTCTTGCCCCACCACATTCCTGCTACAAGTTAAATAGCCTTTTTCTGCTGCATCTTTTTGTCCTATCTCCCAAGGTCATTCAAACATGCCATTACATAAGGCCAGAACTGAGTTGGTATTAATATTTAAAGCCTGTGGTGAGATATTTCCCACTTCCTGTCTAGATCCTATCTTGGCATGATCCTAATAATAATAGGGACAGAAACTTTTTTCCGTTCCCTTTTTCCTTGATCCATTTGCACCATTTGTGACTAAGAGACATAAACTTTTTCAAAACAAAATTTGTGCACTAATAAACCATTTCCTACATTTGCTTTCATTCCTCCTTTTTTGTCTCCCACATTTCAGTTAGAAAAAGGTGGGGACATTGAATGCATTTTTATTTTCTCTTCTCTTCTCTTCTCTTCTCTTCTCTTCCTTTTCTTTTCTTTTCTTTTCTCTTGGAGAGGAGTAACAATCAAAAGAAAATTTCCCTCTTTTCTTACCCACCAAAGTATAGGAACCTAAAAAAATTCATAGCTTTCTATGAGTTTTCTATAGATCTATCTATCTTCTATCAACTTAATGTTGTATCTGTGCATGCACAGTATTATTTAATGATCTAATCTTCCCAGCACCCTGATTTAATTGGCTGTCAGGCAGGCAACTTTCCCTATAAAAAGGATCTGCCTGCCTGCAGCCATTGTTAGTTGATCAGAGCTTCAATAAAGACTTGTTGCTTTATTGTTGATCTGTCTCTCCTCATTCTTCCACCCACACAACACTTAACTCATTAAGTCTCTCAGACAAAATAAAAGATCAGAGTTCTCATTTTTCATCCGGGCCAGGCATAAAACTTCACACTGCTCTTTGTCTCTCTCAGTCTCTCTCTTCTGTGATGCACGTATACGTACTTTTCTACGCTCATTAGAATATCAACAGTTTTACAACTCAGAAGATTTCCATCTCTTCATGGTCAACTAGTGAACTTACCATTGCTCACTAGAGAACTGAAAGAAAAGAAAACAAGTCTATACTCACCAAATTTCTTTTGGATAAACTTCATCTGGATAGATGGCTGCTCAGTCTTTCTCTTAGTGCCCCTTATAATTCATGATCTTGCTTACAAGGTCTTTTGCTTCACTAACAGCAGTGTTCTGAATCTCAGATAAAAATAAATGTCAAAAGAAATTCTTTTGAAGTGTGTTTTTCTATTGATCTGTAGTCCATGAAAGAACTGGCTGAGATGAAGACCTCTTGGCATTTTGCCAACTGATAGCAAATCTGGCCCTAGGTTTTGCTTTTGTTTACTTTCCCAATAAGCAACTGAGTCAGAAGATCATTTAAAAGCAGTTTATTAGGGTACCCTGATAAATTGGGATCTCCCTATGAAAAGGGTGAGCCTTGAGACCCATCTTAAATTCCTTTTTATAGTTAACACAGAAAATGCAAGAGGAAAGTTAATTGGACAGGATAAAAGTAGTAGTCAAACATGTTACATATTTGCATCCCATAATATTACACGTTCATTGAATTGAGGTCTAATATCAGAAGGAGTGTAAATTGTAAGGGAAATTGCAGTTCACGATAAGACAAACCAAACCTCAATCTTATCAGGTCTCTAGCCAGTTTATCTTTTCAGTTTAGGAATGTTAAAAGCTATCAATCAATCCATACATCCATAGGATAAAAAGTTGTGTGAATTCAAGAAGTTCAGACTGCCCCAGGATCTGTTGATAAAGTTTCACAGAGGAATTATTGAATCTGCCGTTTGTACTTCTGTCTGGTTTGGTATAGCAACCAAATAGGACAAGTAACATACTCCAATGGATAGTTAAGACTGCAGAAAGAACAATTGCAACCAGGCTGCCTTCCATATAAGACTTGTATATTGTACGGGTCAGAAAGAGGCTAAGAAAATATCTACAGACCCTTCACATCCTGGACATAAAGTGTAAGGTAGTGGGAGAATAAGAGGACTCAGACCAGCAGGAGACTCCTAAGTGACTGTATAGGGAGCCGTCAGCCTGCAGCCAATCCAATTAAAGTATTTTCCTGCACTGGGTATGCATTAGGTAATGGATAACTTCTGTGCATATGTGAACACAACACCCCCCCTCGCCTGGCTGGTACCAGCAGTCCACATGTCCTATCTGGCATGCATACTCGCTTAGATAGGCTGGTCGTCAACACTCCGTCTCCGATCTGCACATGCCTGCTTATTTCTGCTGCATTTTCATCGAGGACGGTCACCTCTGGAGTTCTCTCTGGTCTTCACTCTTCCTGCAGCTGTTGGGCCTCTGTGGCAGATGCGACCTCGGGTCTTCGGATGACAGCCCTCAGGAATATTGGTGTTTCTTCAGCTGGCAGAGTTTGACCCATCTTTTGATTTCATCATCAATCCTGGGCCACCACACATAACTTCTGGTGAGGGCTTTCATTCGGATGATGCCCCGGTGTCCCTTGTGTCCTGGAGTGTTTTTTGAGTGGCCTTTTGGAATTTGTGCAGAATGACGACACTGTTTCTCCAGAGTAGGCAGACACATTGGGTTGAAATTTCATGCTGTCTACTGGTGAATCTTTTAAATTCCACATCTTGTGGTTTAGCCGGCCAGCCCTTGCAGACCCATCTGTGGATTACCAATAGCATTCTGTCCACTCTAGTTTCCTTTGCAAAGTCTGCAGCTGTCAATGGGCTCTCCAGCAGGTGCTCTATCATGAATACTTGTGAGGCTGGTGCTGAGTCTTCCACTCATGCTTCAAGGGGGCACCTGCTTAATGTATTGGCATGTGTTATTGCAGCCCCTCATTTGTATAGGAGCTCGTAACTACATGATGCCATGAATTCTATCCACCTCATCATTTGCAGTGACAGCACTTGCGGTGTTTGACAATTGCCTGCAATTAATCCTAAAAGGGGTTTGTGGTCTGTTATTATCTGGAATTCGTGGAATATCTTGATTCCAGCTACAGCTGCTAGTGCTTCTTTTTGTCCAGCTGACTGTAATTTCTCTCAGCGGTGGACATGGTGCATGAAAAAAAAAAAGGGGGGCTTCCCGGCCATTGGGTAGTTTGTGGCTCATCACCTCTCTGACTCTGAATGGTGACATGTTGCATGTCAGTATGAGGGGGAGCTGTTCATTGTACTGAATCAGTAAACGTTTAGATGAAATTAGCTGTTTGACCTCCTTGCATACGGTGTCTTCTTTTTGGCCCCAAGTCCATGTTGATTCTTTTCTAGCAGTCAATGAAATGGTTTGGCTATGGTTGCCTTGTGGTTGAGGAAGATGCTGTAAAAGTTGAGGAGTCCCAGGAATGCTTGTAGTTCCATTTTGCTTGTGGGGGTTGGTGCTTCTTGTATGGCTTTTATTTTATCTGCTGTGGGGTGTATGCCGAACACCCATGTATCCCCTCTTCGGGAGAGGGGGCGGTATAAAAATGCAATAAATAAATAAATAAATAAATAAATATTAGGTCTCCCAGGAACTCTACCATGGGGATGGCTATGTGGCATTTGTCCTTCTTGACTTTTAGCCCAGCTTCTTGGAATCTCTGTAGGACCACCTTGAGTCTGGTGGTTAGTTCTTCCTGGTTACATGCTGCAATTAAGATGTCGTCGAAGTATGGGATGACTCTGGGGATTCCCTGCAAGAGACATTCCATTAGTGACTGGAATAGCTCTGGTGCCATGCTGACCCCCAAACTGTAGGAGATTGCATTTAAAGGTGCCGCAGTGAGTTACTGTTTGCGCCTCAGCTGTTTTTTTATCTACAGGCAATTGTTGGTATACCTAGGCCAGGTAAAGCTTAGTAAATATTTTTCCTTGGCCCAGTGAGTGCAGGAGGTGCTAGACGACCGGCACTGGGTAGGCATGGAATTGCAGGGCTTTGTTTATTGTGCATTTATAATCTGCACATATTCTGATCGAGCCATCTGATTTGATGGGGGTGACTATTGGAATCACCAATCGAGCATGGTCTATTGGTTCTAGGACGCTTTGCTTAGCCAGTTTATCTATTTGCTTGTCAACCTTCAGTTTGAGTGTGAAGGGGACTCTCTGCGGCTTCATGCTGATTAGTGCCACCCCAGGGTCTAGACTAAAGGAGATGGGGGTCCCCTTGTACCTGCCAAATTGCCCGTCAAAGACTTCTGTGAATTCTTTGGCTAGTTCATCAGTGGTGTCTTTCTTGATGCTGTGGACAACCCCGTCACATCCATCCCTAGGGCATCGAACCAGTCTAGCCCTAGTAAGCTTGGGAGGTTCCCCCTGACAATGATGATAGGGTGCTCTCCCTTGAAGTCTAGATATTTAACTGGGAAGTTGTCCCATCCAGCTATGGGGATTTTGTTTCCCTGACAGTCCTTCAGGACAGTTTGGCATCTTTGTAGTTTCCATTTTGTGATTTGCGGCATGAGTTTTTTTATTTTGTCCCATGCCATGATGGTCACAGCTGATCTGGTGTCCAGCTCCATTTCACACAGGTGCTTGTTGATATTCACTGTGACTTGAATCTTGGCTCTCCTGGGCTTCGGTCTTGGGGTGGTTGCTTCTGTTGTTTGGTTGGTCCATGTCTTTATGGTGAAGCAGCTTTTTTCAGGTGTCCTTTGTTTTGTCTGTCCCTGCCACAGCCCCCACATGTGGTGCTGCAATCCTCATTGGCCATCTTGAGTCCCCTCATAGGCTTGACCAGGTGGATGTTGCAATTTTCTGCAGAGTCTGAGTTCCCCTCTTCATCGCAGTCCCCGTGATGCACTGTTGCCACTTTTTTCCCTTCTTGCAGCTTGCAGGTTGCTTCGGCTACCACTGAGGATTGCAGCACCACATGTGGGGGCTGTGGCAGGAACCATGCCAGGCAGCATTGCAGATATCTTGCCGTCATTTGCAGAAGATGCAATTAAAAAGGGCATCTATCCAGGACCTGCAGAGCCAACATAGGGTGACCATATAACTTCCCATTCCAGCCACAGAGACCGAGTCAATCCAGGCAGGGACAGACAATCATAAGGGAAAGTCCTGGAGATTATAACAAGGGGCACTGAAGTGCTATAACCAGGCAAGTCTGTGCATAGACCAAGGTAAGAAAAAAGGATTTAAGTATTGCCTTGGTGGTTGGGGTTGGGCTCTGTGTGCTTGAGGTCAGGTTGACGGGATGTGTCAGATGTACTTGGATTCTGAAGTGGGTATGGAACCCAAAGGGTGAAGCAGGTGGTTTGGTTAAACATTGGAGAGATGGTGGTCTCTAGCACAGCAAACAGGATGGGTAAAATGTGCCATGCCAAGAATATGGGACCTTCTCATGGGGAGGGGAGGGGATCTTCTCTTGGAGGGAAGATGGGATCCTTTCTGAACATTTGCCAGACAGTCCATGGGGCGCAATGTTGAAGTACTGAAAGTATACCAGTAAAACTAGGACTAAGAGTAAAGAAGAAAAGGTTTATTGTTCTTCCTACCTGGGTTTTAGTAGGTATTTTAAAAAGTAAAGCCTGTCTAAATGGGAAATCTCAGATAATTTGACTTGACCAACTTGATGTGATTTCTGTTCAAAATTCTTTGATGTACCTCTATAATAATTGCACGCAGAATGGAAAGGGATTGAATTGGGAAAAAAATCCTTTACCTGTGCATAGCCCCAATTGGGCAACTGCAGCTCAAAACAAAACAAAATTGTGACATGTTTGGCCAGCCAGAGAATTAAGTGGGCTTCTGAGCTTGGGCTTAGAGTTGTGGAAACAGGTAGGCAGTGGTTAGGGCCCCCAATCAAATTTTTGATTGGGTTAGTGGGCAAGTCATAAGATGGCCGGGGTGCCAAACACAGCAGGCTAATGTCTTGGGGTGGATAACAGTTTACTGAAAAGAGAGAGAGAGAGAGAGAGAGAGAATTAATT
Source organism: Cerberus rynchops (assembly GCA_032468195.1). Classification (NCBI taxonomy): domain Eukaryota; kingdom Metazoa; phylum Chordata; class Lepidosauria; order Squamata; family Homalopsidae; genus Cerberus; species Cerberus rynchops. The sequence continues at coordinate 8,849 of JANHFJ010406578.1, forward strand.
TATTGAAAGGATGCTGGGTGGAGAAAGGAGATAAGATTTCTGTGTAGTATTTTAAACATTTTTTTCTCCTGTCTTCTCTTTCGCTGGTTGTTATTTTTCATTCTTTTACTCAAGGACTTTTTGCCTTGGAAGAGCAAGACAAGTAGGAAATGGGTGTGTATGGTTTTTCTGTTCCTTTTAACCACCCCCCCCCCCTTTAGTTCAAACATTGAATACTTTCCTGAGAAAGGCGGGGTAAATGTGACATCTGATACCTGCTTTTGCAGTTTTAGTTTGCATTGTTTTTGATCTGCATATAGAAAGCTATATAGATATGTTTTTCTTTCCTGTTCTAATCATTATAATACAAATTAGGAAATCAACTGGGATGTCCATCTCCTAGTGAATGGAATTTAGTTGCAAAAAGTTTAAGGAAAGTCAGGTTTGGAAGTTGAAAGAGGTAAGCAAGTATTTTATATTCAGCTTGGAAGAGGGGGTGAGGAGGCAATAGTGATAATTATATTACTAGAGAAATGCAGTCTTAGTTGAGCAAGAAATAATGTTATTTGCAAACAGATGAGACATAAGAAAAAACAAGATATTGGAATACAATTTTGATTTTGGGAGGGTTGAAAATTTTAGTTATATCTATATATCCATCAACCAAAAGAAATGATTCTAAAATGTTTTGCTTAGATTTGTAAATGTTTTTAACCTGCTTAATGAGAATTTGCTTCCATCTGAATGGAATCTGAATCTGACTTAAGATTTATTAAAAGCAGAGAATTAATACTAAAGTTTGATACATAACTAGCCTTTGCAATAGCCCACTGGCTTACTTGCATACCCACATATATTTCAGTGCATTGACTCAGAATACCTCATTAAGATTGTTTCTTTTTGAAATTGCTCCTTTTACTTTTTTTCTTTATGTCTGTGTGTGGGACATACTGATTTTGAATATTTAGGACTCGAGATGCTCCATCCTATGGTACTTTTCTTTTCTTTTTCAGCAGCACAAGTTGCTGACCTTTCAGGAATTGTTACAGAAATGAGTAACTAAATTTTCTAGTAGAAAAAGGGCTTTGGGTATCTAAAAGGAAATTACACTATGTAGAAAGAGATGTTAGGTGGAAACAGATGATTCGCTGTGGCGACCTCTAATGGGAACAGCTGAAAGAAAAAGAAGAAGATGATGAAAGAGATGTAAAATAATTATGACATTTGATTAGTGAAAGAAGTGGAAAAATAACATCCAAAAGGATTGAGGAAATTGTAACTTAACCCTTGCCAAAAACTAAGAAAGAGTTGAGGAAATTTCTAGGATTTACTGGATATTGTAGGATATGGATAGATAATTATGCTATTTTGATTAAAGACTGGTATGGAAAACTATTAGAAGAGCCTAATGTTATACAATGTACTGAGGAGGAAAAAGAATTACTGAACAAATTCAAAAAGAGTTTGATAAGCTAGGGTGACCATATTTTCATTTCCAAAAAAGAGGACG
>JANHFJ010406611.1:0-10334 GCA_032468195.1 Cerberus rynchops
GTATTTGTTAAGTGAGTCAATGTGAGACATCATGCAATAATTTGTGATTTTAATGCTGACTTTTCTATTGACTTTGCTTGTTGAAAGTCAGCTATGAAGCACACAAATGACAATCACATAACCATACAATGCTGCAATGGTTATAATTGAAGACTGTAATAAAGTTAGTTTTTGAATACTGCAATAACTTCGAATGGTTTCTTAAAAAGGCAGCCATTAAGTGATGACTATCTGGTTTGATATTTTCTTAAATGGTGTTACACCATTTTAAAGTTTATTCTATGAAATTTATGAAAGTTGGAGTTGGACCATAAGAAAGGCTGAGTGCCAAAGAATTGAGGCCTTTGAACTATGGTGCTGGAGAAGACTCCTGAGAGTCCATTGGATTACAAGGTGAACAAACAAGTCAGTCCTAGAGGAGATCAACCCTGCCTGCTCTTTAGAAGGCCAGATCTGGAAGATGAAACTCAAATACTTTGGCCACCTAATGAGAAGGAAGGACTCACTGGAGAAGAGGGCAAAAAAAAAGAATGGGACAGCAGAGAATGAGGTGGCTGGTTGGAGTCACTGAAGCAGTCAGCGTGAGCTTAAATGGACTCTGGGGGATGGTAGAGGACAGAAAGGCCTGGAGGAATGGTGTCCATGGGGTTGTGATGGGTTGGATACAACTTTGCAACTAACAGCAAACTGATTGTTAATTTTAATATTTTCTTTTGTCACACAACATGTAATATCTTAGCATTCTGTTTTTAATATTTTTGGCCAAAAATTATGTATTTTATCTGATTATTCTCATATACTATTCAGTTTTATGTATTAATTTATTAATTTCCTCTATGCAGATTAATGACCACAATAAAGTATTTATGTTTCAAAACACTCCATTCAGGTGACAATCACTATTTTTTGTTTGTCAGTTCATACTCATGCTGTAACTTCTGTTTGCCACAATTCACACCATTCCTGCAAAATTTATTTAAAATTGATTTTAACCTTGCAGGATTATTGTGGGAAAAACAGGAACTATACACCACCTTGAGCTTCTAAATGAAAGGTGGACTATAAGTATTACTTGATTTCAAAATTACGAAGTAATTTTTGCATGGCAGCATCAACAAATATTCAGATTCATGATTTAGCATTGAACAGAAAAAGGATATATTGAGACCTGAATAGTTTAGTTAAACCTAACCCCAAAGGACATTTCTGGAATTGTGAGAGCACGCCAAGATTTGGACTGTTGTTTACAAAATAGCAGTCACTGGATGTTGGCAATCACAAAGCGTCCAGACACCAAAAAGTAAACTAATAAGGATGCTTTAACATCCCATCTAGTTCCAAGGACACCAACTACAACAATTTTTTATTGTTTTTTCCTAGCTGTTGGAACATATTTAAAATATTAAACTGTATATACTGTAGCTGTCATTTTTATTTTCACTAGTTATTTTTTTAGTCCAAGAATAATTTTTTGAAATAAAGGTAGGTTTGTATTACGCTTTGTACAATACATTGTTTTTATTTCTTTTAAATAAAGAATTAGTGAATAGACTACAAGCCTGGAGAGTACCACAGGCATAATAACCCATAGACACCTCAGTAAATATATTTCTGTGATTACAGATAGTCCTTGAATAATGACCATTAGTTTAATGACTATTCAAAGTGCCTTATTACAAGTTCTCCCATCATAGTATCCACACTTGGAAACTGGCAAGTATTTGTGACAGTTGCAGTGTCCTGGGATCATGTGATCAATATTTAAGATCTTCCCGAGAGACTTTGAACAAGCAAAGTCATTGGGGGAAGCCAGATTCACTTAACCACCACAGCAAAAAAAGGTCATATATTTGGGCATATATCACTTAACAAGTGCATCATTTAGTAACAGAAGTTCCAATTTCAATTATAGTTAGTATCTGACTCCGCCGGTCAGCCTCCCTTTGTCCTTTGGCAATTTGGCAGTCCACGGCTTTCTGGCACCTCTGCACATCCTTTTCTTCAGCCTTAGAAGCTTTCCTTGAGGAAACAGCTTTTTCCTTGAGTTTGGCAGCAGCGCCTTTAACTGCCGACCTCAGGCTTGAGGAAATGGTTCGGGACCTGGAATGTCTATGGGGAGGGACATCTCATTTCCACAAACTGTCATTTCGCAGTCACAAGCAGCCGCAGTCTCCTCCATTTAAAATATGGCCCAATGAGGCAGACATGTAGACACGTTCCCTTGGGAATTCTGCTGCTGGTACCACTGAAGCTTTGCGCCAAGGAGAATGGCCGGAGACTGGTCAGGAACTCAAACTGTGTCCATCAACTGTGGGGGTGAAAGGGGCAATTCCTGTGGGTGGTCTGGGAGCCCAATAGCCTTTTCACGCCTTTCGTGAAAACTCAAGGCTTCTCTTGACAGCTCTTAGCTCCCTCAGCCTCCAGCAGCAGCTCGAGTGTTCGCTCTTCATGCTGAGCCGGCTGGCAATGGAGCAGAGAATGCTCCCGTTAAAGGGACTACCCAGACACTGTCCATTAGCAACGTCATGCAATGCTCTTTCATGCTAAACGCACCTTCAGGAATGTACTTGGAAGCCGAGTTGACGCTTCAGCCTTCAGTGGGCTCAAGCTGAAGCTCTTCATGCTGGAATGAGTACTGACACTTTGGTCTTCAGCGGGCTTGAGCCGAAGCTCTTCACGCTGGAATGTGGACTGGTGGCTGTACTGGTCAAACCAGGAGCCAGCCAGCTGAGAGTCAAATCTCCTGCTGCAGAGAAGAATCCAGAAATTTCAGATTTTGTGTTAAGATCAATTTCTGACACGTCTGACTTGAGCGAGAGACTGAGTCAAAAGCTGGGGACTGTTGGCAATGGAGGCGTGTCCTCACAACTTTGACAGACTCAGTCCAATGAGCTATGAGATGAGATCAACCCATTCCTGGATTCTCTCGTCAGCACAATAGAAAAGTTCCAATTTCAATTACAGTTGTAATTTGAGACCACCTATACAAGAATTTAGGTTTTCAATGCAACATGGTAAAATGATGTATGTGCTCTGGGGGGTCCATTTATGATATTTTAATATTAAAGTCCAATACTATATAAAGGTTATATTACATGATATTTTTTTCTTTTGATTTGGCTTATTGGGGTTTTAGACTCAATAGCTACTTAGAAAAGAAAGATGCATATATATTTCTAATTTTTACTGAGGAAAAGCAATTAGCCATGGAACATTTAGATATAAAGCTGTTTGATTGCAATTTTGTACTGTATTATTAGAATGCCTCTTATTACCAATAGAAATAGTCATGACAATCTTACTAAAGCAATTTAAAGTTCCATCACCCAATGGTTGTGATCTCTGGTGAACTTTTTCTTGCTTTTGTACTTTGGATTAGAATATAGTAATGAATGCAATTTTTTTTAGCTTACTGTTCTATTCTCAGTAAATGGTTTCTGGAAAATTAAATGGAATGGATATTTTGTTGGAATCTTAAGTTTTATGAAAAACTAGCTGATAACCTGGCATTGCCCGTGTATTTATTTATCCTAATCCTATATTAGGAAAAGGAATTAATTATATCTATAGTGTGAACCATGAGCCGCCTTTCTTTCCTCTCGCTTCACCCTCTTTTTAACCTCACACCCAACCTTCCGTAAGGGAAGGCAAGAGGCTCACTCACCCTCTCGTGAAAGATGGCCCCCAGGTTTATGTGTCTCCCACTGCCATCGGCTTCCACACCACATGATCTGACCCAGCCAATCAAGCCATGCTCTGCCCCGTGACCTCCTGCAGCCAATCACCAAGGCTACCTCTGCATTCCATCAAGCTCCTCTTGACCCACCTCGATTAGCACATGCTCACACACACACACACACACACACACACACACACACACACACCTGGAGGGCTAGGGGTGTCTTACCCACACACACACAGTATTTGATTCCAGAGAGTAAATCATCTGTGTACAAAGTTTGATTGAAATTGATTGAGGTGTTCCAGAGTTGAACATACACACAGAGAGAGAGACCTGCATTTATATAGATAGATAGATTTATTCACTGCATATGCCCTCCATCTCACATTTGGAAGCAACTTTAAGCAATGGCAGATATGCAGGGTGGATAAAAATAGATGATTTTTTTAAATCAAAAAAATCATTTTTTTTTATTTAAATCGGATTTTTAAAATTTAAAACTGATTTTTTTTATTTGTATCAAATTTATTTTAATAAAATGCTTTTGGAGTAAAAATCTATCTAAAGATAGTTTTCAGTTTAAGATACATTAATAATTTAGTGTATGCAGCATGAAATGGAGCTCAGTTATGTAGCATGAGGCTATATATGCTGCGATATTGGGACTGTCGGTGAGCCAACAGCGGGTCAGAGGAGGAGCTGCTGTGGGACAAAAATGAAAGTTGCTCTTTAAAAATGATAATTTAAATGAACTTGATTTAAATCAAATCCACCCTGCAGATTTGTACTTTCAGACTTGCACAATTCTATTAATACAGCCTTGCAACAGAGTATGAATAGTAGTAGTACAAATACAGTTAGCCAGATAGGCCATGATTCCTATCTGGCTTACTTCAGAGATCTGACAGAATATTGGTAAACTCTCTTTTGAGTAAATGATTTCAAGCTGGAGTGAGATTCAAAACCCAAAGGAGTAGTAATTCCTTAGTGAATTGCAGCACATCCCAGTGTGGCAGATATCTACCACCAATTCCTGCAATGATTGTCCTAACTTTATTTGTGGATCTTTGTATCGTGAGTAATAATGTATCTTCTTGGAAAGCTCTTTCCTCGCTCCATGTATTCATAGTTTTTTCCCCCTTGTATGGATCATTTTATGAGACATAAGATCACAATTCTTCCTAAAGTCCTTTCCACATTCCATACATTGATATGGCTTCTCTCCTGTATGGATCCTTTTATGGGAGGTGAGACCACAACTCCACCTAAAACTTTTTCCACATTCAAGACATTCATATGGTCTCTCTCCTGTGTGGATCCTCTTGTGGGAATTAAGATGACTATTACGAGTAAAGGTCTTTCCACACTCCATGCATTGATATCGTGTCTCTCCTGTATGGATCCTCTTGTGAGAATTAAGACGACTGTTACGAGTAAAGGTCTTTCCACACTCCATGCATTGATAAAGCTTCTCTCCTGTGTGGATCCTCTTGTGGGTATTAAGATAACTGTTATGAGAAAAGATCTTTCCACACTCCATGCATTGATAAGGTTTCTCTCCTGTGTGGACACTCTTGTGGGAATTAAGAGAACTGCTATGAAAAAAGGCCTTTCCACAATCCGTGCATTTATAAGGCCTCTCTCCTGTGTGGATCCTCCTGTGGGTAATAAGACGACTGTTACGAGTAAACGCCTTTCCACACTCCATGCATTGATAAGGCTTCTCTCCTGTGTGGACACTCTTGTGGGAATTAAGACTACTGCTTTGAGTAAAGCTCTTTCCACACTCCATGCATTGATAACGCTTCTCTCCTGTGTGGACCCCCCTGTGGGAATTAAGATTACTGCTACTATTAAAGGCCTTCCCACACTCCATGCATTTATATGGCTTCTCTCCTGTGTGGAACCTCTTATGGGAATTAAGACTACTGCTACTATTAAAGGCCTTTCCACACTCCATGCATTTATAAGGCTTCTCTCCTGTGTGGATCATCTTGTGGCGATTAAGACTACTGGTACAAGTAAAGAACTTTCCACACTCCATGCATTCATAAGGTCTTTCTCCTTTATGATACCTTTGATGGTTTGCAAGAAAGTCATAACAGAAGGCCTTTCCACATTCCATGCAGGTACATTGTTTGTCTTCTGAACATGTGTTTTTATGGGAAATGAGATGCTCAGATTTATTAAAGCTCTTTTCATAATCCATGCATTTATGTGGTAATTCTGCTGTATCAATTATTGTATAGTTAAGAAGCCGATTGGCCAAAGGAAAGCTTTTCTTAATTTCACTTTGTAATTGGTTTCTTTCATCAATCTTTGTTTGCATCTGATCTGCAAAATTCCTGCTTTTCTCTGTCAGCTGGCCCGGTTGACATTGTTCTTTACGATTCTTATTCACTTGCTTATTATAGCCTTGAAAGAGAAAAATGTAAGATTTTTAGCAAACGAGGAGAATGATCAAGCCTTTTCTTCTGAAATTTAGCAAGAGAATCATCGATATATTTTGGCTGTTTTGTTGCAAACATGAATATTCCAACTTATGATGTTCCCAAAGACAAATTTCCAAATCAGCTCTTACCAATTCTCATATTTCAAAATTGGATCACATCCCAACAAAACTAAGACAAATGCCCGATCTAATCTTTGAGCACCAGTGAGTGTGATCCCCTTTGTGACCCGGGACAATTCCATGGGGCCACAAACTCGCAAAGGGCATTGGACACTATATAATGCTGGGGCAGCAACATACCCACCAGCTCCCCAACTTCAATGAAAAATATCCATCAGTCTGCGGAGCAGAATCTTTGAAAGCCAATAAAATTTCTGGATGGCAATAGATTCCCACCCTCTACTTAGAATGATGCCAAACTCAGAAGACAAATGGGCACATCTCAGTCAGTTTGGACCAATGGTTAAGGCACCAGGCTAGAAACTGGGAGATTCTGAGTTCAAGTTCCGTCTTAAGTATGAATGCTGGTTGGGTGACATTGGGCCCAATGTCTTCAGTGCCGCAGTGTGGCTATTAGTGCGGGGAAATAGGAAGAGGAAAGAGTGCTAGGTGTGTCCACTGCCTGCCTTGAGATATTGGCAAAAAAATAACGAAGGCAGAATATAAATAAAAGGTGATGTTTTTTATTAGAAATAACATCTAAGCCCCCCCGTGCCTTCTCTACATTTCTGTGCAGATGCAGGTTCTTACCTAGAGAAGCCAGATTCCTGGAAATCTCCAGCATGACTTCCCCATGGAGTGCTTTTTGGTCAGCATCCAGCTGAGACCACTCCTCCTTGGAGAAATATATGGTCACTTCCTCAAAAGACACAACCTCCTGGACAAGGAAACAAGTTTCCCAATTAACAGATAATCCCAAGAATAATGTGAGAGTTTTCTTTCACAAATTCAACCGGGGAAACCCTATGAACAAAATAGGCATCATCTGCAGAATTCAGAATGGGATCCCACTGCTTTTGGCTGATGGCACAAATGAAGCATATTTTATCACATTCGGAGGACTGTGATGCCATTTGATGAAACCAATTCAAATAGTTTTCTTGGACGATTCATAGTACAGTATTAAACCCACTACTTATCACGGGCTCCAATTCTTCCTAGAGTGAGCAGATGGAAATAAAGGGGAAAATCCAGTTGATATTTATGCCAGTAGATTGCTTTATCCACTGAGGGATCAACTCTTTCCCCTGCTCCACACCTTCATGGAAGTATTGGAACAGTTTGAAATGGTAGTGAGAATGACCCTGGGAGACAGAAAGATCTTTGGTGAAGGTCTTCGGTGGTCAATGAAATCTAAGCCTGAAGCAGGAAGGTGAAGAAAGCTTATCACAAGGGACAGGTAGGTTAAGCCAGGTGTGAATTTTCAATGTTCTGATCTAAAATAGCAATATTACACATTGAATATTATACAGAATAAGAATGAATCCCATCCAAGATTCATGGACTGTCCAATATTTCTCCTCCTACCTGAGGCAGAAGTTCAGCCACTCTTTCAGATCTACCACAAAGAGAAGATGGTTCTACAAATACGAAGGACAGCTCTCTATTATCTGTAAGACAGAAAATGGTAGACGCAGATTGTTAAAAAGAGAGCGAGAGAGATTCCATCCAAGATGAACAAAACAATCAGATGGATGGATGTCCAAACTTCATATCCCGTGGAAAGAGCTTCAGTTACCTGATGCGATGTCCTGACTTTGACCTTCCTGGAAGCTCTCCCTGAATAGCAGCTCTTGAGCGGATTTGGATGTATCTTTCCACCCCTGGGGATAAGAATAAAGGAAGAATAAAGAGATAGAAATGAATTATAAACATTGATCACTCAGCCTAGCAGACATCTATGTCTATCAGTTAAGCTGGAAAGCAAGAATAGAAAAATTGGCCCAAATTCATCCTCTGATAGAAGAATAGAACAAGAGATCTTAGGAGCTCATAATCCCAGAAAATTCTGCCAGAGAGAAATAGAGAAATCCTGAAAGATTCTCTTTAGAACAGCCGTGATTACATTCTGATACCTGCAAGTCACCTTGCATCTTCTCAGACTCCTGGGCCAGGAAGAAGCCTTCGGCCAGGGCTACTGCCTGGGAACTTGTTTCCACTCCACACTCCCGCACCCATTTCTCGATCTCTGGGGGAAGGACGGCTAGAAACTGCTCCAGGAGCACCAGGTCCAGCATCTGAGCCTTCGTGTGTCTTTCTGGCTGCAGCCATTGATGGCAAAGGAGGTGAAGCTGACTGCAAACATCTCGAGGACGGCTCCCCTCCTGGAACTGCACTTTTCTGAAGTCACAGCAATGGACCTCTGAACTGTTGGCTTCCTCTTCTTGGCTCTTCTGCCCAGGACTTGCCCCATTCTTCCCGTAGGTCTCAAGCCGAGCAGCGGGACGGCCTTTTCTAGCTGCTGCATCTGCTGGGCGTTGTCCAGACATCTTCTCTCTGGTCCCTCACAAGAAACTTCAGTTTCCAGAGGAATCAAGAAAGATCTACGGCTTACAGAACTGAAATAGAAAACACAAGGGGTTCAATAGGGAGGTCAATTTGAATAGTGAGCATCCTCTTCTACTTTCGGCTATTCCCGTTAGGGACTGCCACAGTGAATCATCTTTTTCTACCTAAACACAGTATGCGCCTCCATCCATCCATCCATCAATAAATAAATAAAGCAACAAAAGAAATTATTATGAACCCATCAATTTCTGCAAAGATTTGGAGGGGGGAGATATTAGATATACTTATTTACGTTTGGGGAAAGTTTGCTAGCACGCTTCTGCCTCAGCTTGTATCAAGGAATCACAATATTGGATAAATACTTTCAAAATATGTTTTGCTTTTTATTTCCAAATATTTTTATCAAATCATTTCTGTTGCTGCCTACAAAAAAAAAACTACCCTTTATACAATCCAAATTATGTCTGCATCCACACAAAAAATTCAGGTGACTGACTATCTAAATCCATTTAACAAGAAGCTCAATCAACAGTTGAATTTCTGGTAACACTCAGGTCACCAGAACCCCATGAACCTCTTGGACCAAAACCCTGGGTGAAATCCATAAACTAGAATTAATAAGCCACCGTTCAACGCACGTCCCTTCTGGTAACAAGGTTCTTTATTTGCCTGCCGGCAGAGCCACCCAAAAGACGGTGGGGAAAGAAGCAAACCGAGTTCCAGTCCTTACACGCCTTGCACTCAACTCTTTAACACACGGAACTGCAGCCTTGCATACAAAGTCAACCGGAGGAACATTGGACCAATCACTTCTCTCGGCCCAGGAAAGGGGAAGCGAGAGAAAACCTTTCTGTAAAGGGGGGGGCAAGACATCTGCAGGAAATTATCCAGAAATCAAGACGTTCTGTGTGTTTTGGAAAAGCAAACTCTGCCCCTCCCCGCATGCGGAGGTTTGCCGGAGGAAACGGAGGGTGCCTGGGTCCCCTCTTTCTGGCGACCGGTTTTCTTCCCGGAGAAAACCCGCCAGGTGCGGAGCTGCCCTGCATGCCCCTTTCTTCCACGGGGTGACAGCCGACTATAGGACCTCGAGCTCCCCCCGCCCGCCCCCACTTTCCGCCACTTGGAACTTGGTGAGGTTTTGCGTGCTCCAGGCTCGTCTCCACTCCCACTCACTCCGAGTCACGCCTGGATCTCCACCCGTGGGAGGATTCCTTGCAGCCTCTCGGCCTCCTGGCTCGACCGAAGGTTCACAGCGAGCGGGAGCAGAATCGGACGCGGCAGAAAGAGCAGATGCGCTCCCAGCCTTTTCCCCCGAAAGTTTGGAGTTCGCCAAAGTTCGCCAGGCGCATGCTCAGTTCCCTCCGGAAGGACACTGCCCATCCCTTCCCAAGCGTTGTCAAAGGAGACCCCTGGTGGACTCTGTGCGCTATGACAGGGGATCCTATAAGAGCGCAGAAGACCAGAGCGTGAGTTCCCCGGGGCCGAGGATGATGGACATGGGATTGGAAGGAAAGCATCTCTAAAGAGTCTTATCTTTCCTGATAGGTGGCCCTCATTTATGCAGTTTTAGACCGTCCTCTTCTTAATGTCTGGGAACTGCCCATAGGATACCCAAACTATATATGTACCAAATCAAGTTAATAATATAATATAATATAATATAATATAATATAATAGAATAGAATAGAATAT
>JANHFJ010406617.1:0-10333 GCA_032468195.1 Cerberus rynchops
AGCAGTCTTTGGACAGACAGGTAGTTGCTGGTAGGCTTGAGCTAAGTCCAATTTGGCAAACAATTTTCCTTCTCCTAATTGGTGTAATAAATGCTGAACCACTGGAACAGGATAGACACTTTGTTGCATCGCCTTATTTATTGTGGATTTATAGTCTCCACATAATCTAACAGACCGATCTGGTTTTATGGGGGTCACTATGAGGGTCTCCCAGGCTGCATGTTCTATCGGCTCTAAGATTCCCTGTTTTAACAGTTTATCGATCTGTTCGTCAACCTTGCTTCTTAGGGCAAAAGGGACTCTCCTTGGTTTAATCCTAATCGGGGTAATATTAGGGTCCAGGTTAGATGAAATAGGTTTCCCATTATACTTGCCCAACCCGTCAATGAAAAGCTCTGCAAATTCTTCCATCAAGTCTTGGAAGTCTCCGTCTGACGCTGCTGTGCTTATTCTGTTCACCCCCTCGATGTGCAGACCAAGGGCTTGGAACCATTCAAGCCCCCAAAAGGCTGGGCAGATTCTTTTCAACAACCGTCAGTTCTAAAGGGCCTCTGAATGTTTTAAATTTGACTTGAACAGTCTGTCGTCCCAACATGGGAATTATCTTGCCTTGATAGTCACTAATTATCGATGTTTGCGGTTTCAAGTGTTCCTTCCGTAATCTTGGCATCAATTGTTGAAGGTTTTTCCATGCAATGATGGTTAACGCCGATCCGGTGTCTACTTCCATCTGGCAGAGTCTTCCTGTGATGTTAATGGTTATTCTTATTTTCTGGGCGCCTTTTTTCCAATTTAAACAAACTCGAATGTGATTTGTCTTGTGTCTGGCTTGTCCGTTGCTTTTCTTTCTGAAAAACTCTCCTTCGGCTCCCTTGCTTCTTTGAGATGGTTTGTCTGCCAACACTGCCGGCATACTCGTGCAGCATACTCATGCTAGGTGTCCCTTCTTTCCGCACCTTCGGCAGATGGCTTCTTTAAACTGGCACTCGACGTGGGGGTGTCGTCCTCCACATCCCGAGCACGCACCCTCTTCCCAACGTTTGGCTGGTTGTCTGTTTTGATAGTAGACTCCTTCGTCCGTGCTCGGCTCACTCTCGCTATCATCGCTCACTTGATTTATGTTTCTCGCCTTTTTTGGATTTGGCAGGCTCTTGCTCTGAGTTGTTTTCTGTGGCTGCTTTATGGACGCTGGTGATTTCTTTGTGCATTCCGCAGCTCTAGCAATGCCAACGGCCACTTTCCAAGTTAATTCTGGTTTAGCAAGCAACTTTTGCTGGAGGAGGGGATCTCTCACCCCACACACTAACCGATCGCCCCTTGGTGTAATTCCAACTCTGACTTCATCCCAGAATTACACCCAGTTTGAAACTCCCCACCCCATAGTCACATTTTCCAATCAGCTCTCAGTCCATTAATCCAATGATTCCAGACTCCACTTGCAGGCATCCCCTCTGTTCCCACGGGAAAGAATGCCAGCTAGCCATAGCATTCCCCCTTATATCTATATCCTCCTTTCCTACTACTAGATTGTGGGGAACGTGAAGCATCATTAAATTCCCCTGCAGAAATACTAAAAGACACTTAAGAAAAGAAAAGGCAAAGACTAATATAAAACATGGTTATGCATATGTCAGCTTCAAGGTCGACTCCCTTGGTATTAAGACGGGTTCCACCTGGTCTATACTTACTGTATGCAGTTGGTTTTTCATGCCTAAGGGTACAACCTCACTTTTATCTGCACTGAACTTTATTTTATTGGATAGGTTGGATTCAAATAGCTTAACAACTGGTTCTCTGCCCTAATGACTGGCTAGGTAGGTGTGGCCAACTCAATGTCACTCACAACGAGGGATGCTTCACTTCATCTGGTCTCTAGTGACCATGGGGATGCTGCAACGGTCGTAAGTGTAAAACATATAAGTCACTTTGAATGATCATTAAATGAACTGTTGGAAGTCAAGCATTAGCTGTACAAAAATACAACAAACTCCTTTGCTTCTAAAAAGCTTCCTTAAATACCAATCATGAGATTAAAAATGGGGGGAAACATAGAAGATTAATGACAGTCACAGCCATCCTGGAAACCTAAGCCATTCTGTCTGAATACCTACCTTTTCATCAACAATACCTGCAACCCAAAGTTATAGATCAGGCAGGGTGACAGAGCACCTTGAAAAATTAAAATAGTTAAAATGCAATAATAACAATTAGCAGCCAACTCTTGCTCATAAAGTGAAACCCTTTTATAGAGAGGTCATTTAAGCTCTCCAGAAAGTGGGTGGGCATACTTGGGCTACAAAATGCCAAGCTAAAGAGATAAATTAACAAATATTTAGGGGACCCAGGTTCAAGTCTCTTCCCTCCCAACTTTGTCAGGATCACAACACAATTAGTATATGCCACCGATATCCAAATAAACCTCAAGCCTGTGTTGGAAGAAATATCCATCTGGTTTAGTTCCAAACTGGGAGAAAGAGACTGGAAACATGGAGGCTGATTGAAAAGATGGTTCAATGATGAAGCAGAACCACATGGGTTCTGCTTCATCATTGCTTTTTACTAATGTAAGTCTCTAATCTGGTACAATCAGTTGAGATAAACACTATTCAACTGTGGAAGCTGCTCACTTCCACATGTGTGGCTCTGCTGCAACTGACCACATGGAGGTGAAAGTGAGGGTTTTTTATACCTTATCTTGGACTTTGAACTTGAGTTTCCTGATCCTGTGCAAGAACATGTATTTGATTGGCTGTTGATTGGCTCTGTAGGTTGTTTGAGAACTTTGGTTAAAGTTTAGACTCTCTGAGATGATGTAATGAACAAGCTTGTGTCCTGAAAGGGTGTCGGGCAAATCCTATTGTGTCTTAATGAGAGAAAACAAAAATGAACTGGAAGGAGGATCCACTTACTATCAGTGAGAAATCATGTGCCTTGGCCGTTCCAAAGTAATACACAAGACTCCTGTATGAAAGGTGCTTTTTCAGGAGGCAACTGGACATTCCGAAAGCCAAGTTGGCTCTTGAAGGAAGCACTTTTGTGACAACCATGACCTGGATGACTGAAGAGTGTGGTTGTTTTAAAATATTAGCTAAGAGCCCTTTCAGTGGAACATAAAGTATAGATACATAAAAGAATATATTGAGCTAGAACTCTGGAAAAGTCACTGCAGAGATCAGGTTTGGGATCACAAATTCTCTATCTCTGTTTCTATCTCTGTCCTTGTCTCTGTTATTATAAAATAGTTATATTGGATAGACCTTTCTTTCCCTCATGGAAGCCCATCTGCATAAAGTTCCAGGCTGACCTCAAGGATAAGAGAACACAAGAAAATGAACTTTCTTCAGGTATTAGTAGAAAATAAGCAATGTAAGACTGAGTGGCTTTGGATTTTAGGATCTTTTAAATCAGGGATTTTACCAGGTTTGGTACTGAATGGATATTACTTAACAGGGCCTTGGCCATTTCACTGGCACCTGCTTTTCAAATCCCTCACATAATTACTAGAGGGGCATATGAAAACCAACAGCTGTTTTTGTTTGTTTGTTTGTTTGTTTACCTGCAGGCCTGTCAAAAAAGTCAGTTTGCATCCTCTGGAAAAGGGACTTCCCTCTAGGAAGTTGGGAGGGACACAGCCTTAGTCCTCTTCCCTTGTAGTGGGAGAAACAAACTGCACATTTGCCAACTATCTCCTCTGTCTGAATATGAATTCCTTTGCCTGCCCAATATTACTTGAATTCTGAGCTAGTGTTTCTGTCCTTTCATGGCTTGGACATGTACCAGTCTCAGGAGTTAGGAAACATATTGTTTGCAATAGCTGATTTAAAAAATAAAAAATAAAGACCATAGTTATACAGGAAGAATAGCTTTATGGCCATGTGATATTATGTGGCCTATACATGTAACACTTTCCATATATGAATATAAGTATTTGAGCAAACTGTGAAGTGTTCAGATTCACTCTGCAGGCTTCCTCAAGGTTACAGTGACTCCTTACAAACATTTTCTTTCTCCGAGTAATCAGCACATCATCAGCATATTGAAAAATAGTAGTTTAGCAATAGCACTTAGACTTATATATTGCATTCACAGTGCTTTTACAGCCCCCTCTAAACAGTTTACAGCATCAGCATATTGCCCCCAACAATCTAGGGAGTCCCTAGGGAGAGGGGGCAGTATAAAAATTTAAGAAATAAATTAATAATAAATAAATAAATCTGGGACCTCACTTTACCCACCTCAGAAGGATGGAAAGCTGAATCAACCATGAGCTTGGTGAGATTCGATCTGCCAAATTGCAGGCAGCTGGCTGTCAGCAGAGGTAGCCTGCAGTACCGCACTCTAACCACTGCATCACCTCTGCTCTTTTCTTGGCACCTTTGCCAGAGCAAAGGGTTAAAAACTAGCAAACTGTTTATAAATGTCATTCCAAAATTTTTGGTTTGTGTGTGTGTGTGTGTGTGTGTGTGTTTGTCTCTCAATTTGCCTTAGCCCCTCCCTGGCTAAAATCCCTCCTTTTCTAGACTCTACCAGACTTGCCTACCTGTCACCTGTTGTTAGCAGGATAAGAAGGGAGCTTAGCAGAATTGGATGGGAATGTGGAGGTCTTCTAGCCCAACCTTTTATTGGTTATGTTGCTGTACACAAATTATATGTCAGCAGTTGTCATGGTTATTGTAATGTTGTTGAGTTCACAATCTTTGCCAGACCATCCTGAAAAATCCCAAACTATTATCCCTGCTAGATATAACAATGACTGGCATATATTCTTCCTCCTTAGCTCTTATACAGATATTAATAACAATACTGAATAACATGTTTTTCTCAGTTAATGTGTTCTTTCCTGACTTCCTACAAACATTATCCTAAAAGTCCCTCGATTTTTATAGTCCTGTTTGTGTCAAATCAACCTTGTTCCCGTAATCTTTCTGATTCACCTACTAAAATGATATCCCAGCTGGAGTAGATCACTTAAAGGTGAAAGTTCAGTTTACAAAAATGGTGTTACTTTGGTTCAGGTTTTCCAGGAATAAATCTTATTTCTCACAATATAATATTATTTCAAAATAATTATGCTAAATTAACAGATTAATATTAAAAAGATTTGAGATGAGAAAAATAAAACTGACTGGTAGAATTTCGGTAATCATAGAGAATGTTTTACTTGTTATTATTTTTTTCAGACAATACTGATATTGAGAACTGATGTACCATTTAAACAATGGCAGAAAAATATTTATAAGTATCTATGACAAAAATCCATTCTAAAAAACACCCAAGAATCAAATATAAATTATTGCAAGATGCTAAAGAAAGGTACATTAGGATCAGGCCTGCTGTTTGGTATGGATTATGACTTTGAGAAAGAGGAGAGATTGGATAACCATGAAATGGTATAAGATTTCCAGTCTTATCAGAGGGTTGGAATTGATGATGCCCACGGTCCCTTCCAACTCAGTTACTCTGTCATTCTGAGGTTGTTGGGACTGGAAGGTGTTAATTGGAGATTTGGGTGACATGGTTGATTGTGTTGATATAGACTTCAGTCATCATTTTACTAGCCATGCAATGTTGAGGGTATGGAATAGATGTAAAGCAGGGCTGTCAAACTCTTAGCCTGAAGCCGGATATGTCACACACTGGTGACGCCCACGCCCAGTTTAGTGAAGGGGGGAAGTCCCGATATTCACATGACACTGCCACAACAACACGAGTTTGACACCCCTAATGTAACGCAAGACTGACTCCAAAAATTCTTACATGTTTATCACCCCCTTCTTTATGACAAAAACGTTTTTTTGAAGAACTTATTCAAACAGTTTTTCATTTATATATAAGCAAGTAGCAAATTGATCAATAGATGATGCTGTTAACATGGCTCTGCACTACATCCGACAACATCTTGAATCTCCAAAGACCTATGCAAGGATCCTCTTTGTAGACTTCAGCTCAGCATTCAGTACCATCATTCCAGACATTCTTCAAACTAAACTAAACTAAACTAAACTAAACTAAACTAAACTAAACTAAACTAAACTAAACTAAACTAAACTAAACCAGCTAGCTGTACCTGAACACACCTGTAAGTGAATCATAAGCTTTCTAAGACACAGGAAGCAGCAGGTGAAGCTAAGCAGAATCACATCAGATACCTGTATAATTAGCACATGGGCCTCCCAAGGCTGTGTGCTCTCTCCACTTCTCTCTATATATCAATGGCTGCATCTCAAAAGATCCATCTGTTAAAGTACTGACGTTTGAAGATGATACAACGGTGATTGGTCTCATTCGAGACAATGACAAAGCTGCATACAGACCGGAGGTTGAAAAACAAGCCTCATATTGTGACCGGAACAATCGGGAATAAAACATACTCAGAATCATAGAAATGGTAGTAGATTTTAAGATGAACCCTCCCATATTACCACTGCTTACAATACTAGACAATACAATATCAACAGTAGAGACCTTCAAATTTCTAGGTTCCATCATATCTCAAGACTTAAAATGGACTCCTAACATCAAAAACGTCACCAAAAAAGCACAATAAAGAATATTCTTTTTGCACCAACTCAGGAAGCTCAAACTGCCCAAGCAGCTGCTGATACAGTTCTACAGAGGAATTATTGAGTCTGTCATGTGCACCTCTATAACTGTCTGATTTGGTTCTGCAACCCAACAAGACAGACACAGACTTCAGAGCATAATTGGAACTGTGGAAAAAACAATTGCTACCAACCTGCCTTCCACTGAGGACCTGTATGCTGCAGAAGTCAAAAAGAGGGGTGGGAAAATATTTACAGACCACTCAATCCTAGACATAACTTGTTTCAACTCCTGCCCTCAAAATGATGCTGTAGAGCAGTGCACACCAGAACAACTAGACACAAGAACAGTTTTTTCCTGAATGCCATCACTCTGCTAAACAAATAACTCCCTCAACATTGTCAAACTATTTACTAAGTCTGCATTACTATTATTTTTCTCATCATTCCTATCAACTATCTCCTCCCACTTATGACTATAACTTTGTTTCTATTAACTTTGCTTCTATCCTTACAATTTATATCGATTATTGTTTCCTAGTATGATTTGATTGGTTACCTATGTATCCTATGACTATCATTAAGTGTTGTATCTTATGTTTCTTGATGAAAGTACTTTTTCTTTTTATGTACCCTGAGAGCATATGCACCAAAGACAAATTCCTTGTGTGTCCAATCACACTTGGCCAATAAATTATTCTATTCTATTCTATTCTATTCTATTCTATTCTATTCTATTCTATTCTATTCTATTCTATTCTATTCTATTCTAGTTTAGTGTAGTCTAATTACAAAATATGTCAGTTTGTGTCTGAGGTTTCTTCAGAGCTGTTGCTGCACCCACTAATTACATAAGGTAATTGGCCGTTTTTGAGTAATAACAGTTCGACATTATTTCAAGATTTCAAGGCACTTTTAGAAATGCAACTGACTTCCAGAGTGTCCTCATTAACTGCTCTCTGTGGTTCTTGAGCAAAGAACCATATTATAAAATATTGATTTCTTTTCTATCAATTTTACCATTTTCATTCTCACTGGTCCACTACTGTTTAGCGTACCTGTGGTTAATTGATTTCTGATTTTACATATTCATCTTTATAAGGTCCTGAAGCAAGGCTACTCAAAAAGGGCAGGGCGTCATTTGTAGTCCACAGATACAGTTTCCACCTTCATGGCAAAGCTTAGGAGATGTGGCCGAATAACCACCTATTCCACTAATTTTGGGGAATGTATTCATTGACCACCACCAAAAAAGCTCAATACTTGACTCTATGAAGGACCCTCTCAATATGGCTTTCCACTGCAACAATTATTTCTGTCTTGATCGTTTAACAATTTCTGTACTATGTTTTTACGTATGATACAGAAATCATTATATCTTTGAGTAGGTTTGTTTTCTATTTTCATTCTCATCCCTTTCTCAAAATAATTGTACAGCAGATAGGGAGAAGAGGAAAAAATGGATTAGTCTAATATACCCTAAAATGTTTTTCCTTTACTAGACCAGCTCTCTTGTAGTTGAATAAAAAAGTCAGTAGGAAGAATACATGAATACACTTTATTTTTATTTTCACTTATCTATTAAATGTGTTTGATGCTCTTCTTGTTGATTCCTTTAGTTGGGCAGCCCAAAACTATAGGTGTCCCAGGCAAATCAGCCAGCTAGAAAGGCCAAGTACAGTGGTAGAATACACCCAGGCCCAACAGGCAAAATTTGACAAACACTCCAAGTGAGAAAAGCCAGATCCCCATGGCTGCCCAGCAGAGATGGGGGAAGACATACAATCCCGGCTGGGCCTGGGCAGCCATAGCACCCATGGGGATCTGGCTTTCCCCACTCATGGTGGCTGCATTTTACCTGCTCTATCCACTGTACTCGGGCTTTCTAGCTAGCTGCTTCACCTCATTTGTGCTGGGTGAGTATGGATGGTGATGGCAGCAGCCTAATGGACCTGAGCAAGTGGCGCCGGTGGCTTTGGTGGTGGCAGTTGGCCCACAGAGGTGCAGAGGTCAATCAGGTGCAAGAGGGGAATGCACTTCATCTGTGGGCCAAGGCCAAGAGGAAATGACCAGCGAGGAAATAACCACCAGCGACCTGTCTCCAAACACAAGGAAAAAACTGATGGGGTGGAGTAGGCAGGGCCAAGGAGCTTTCCAAACTATTCTTAAAACTCTACAGTGACGGATCACCCAAAATGCTTGGAGCCAAGCCATTCCTCTGGTTAATTGTTCTCACTCCCAAGACATTTCTTCTTCATTCTAGGTTGGATCTCTTTCTGGTAGGTTTCCATCCATTAATTCTCGTCCAATTTTCAGGTCCTTTGGAGATTAGGTTGAAACCCTCTTCTCTGTGACAGCCCCTCAGATATTGGAAGACTGATGTCATGTCTCCTATAGTCCTTCTTTTTGTTAGACTGGATATATCCAGTTACTGCAACCATTCATTGTATGTTTTAGCCTCCTGCCCCCAATCATCTTTGTTGCTCTTCATTGCACCATTTCTAAAGTCTCAACATCTTTTTTCTAAAGTGTTAACTAAAACTGGATCCAGAGTTCCAATATTTTCTTAGCAAAGCAGTACAAAGTGGTGCTAACATTTTGTGTGACAATGATAAAATATTTTGGTTGATGCAGATTTGGATTTTTTGGCAGCTGCAGTACACCGCTGACTCATATATAAATTGAAACATCTTTGAATATTAGTAACTCAGATTGCTGGTTAAGTTGTTGGTTGGCGCTCTGAGCTTGGTGATTTGGTTGCAAACTTTTAGTCCCCCTTTGAGGAGACATCTTCAGTGCCCTTTGGATTGTGTTTGCCTGGGGGAGCAGTGAACTTTAAATACCTTTCTGAATCCTCAGGACTCAGCACAATCCAAAGGGCACTGAAGATGTCTCCTCGAATGGGGATGAAATGTTTGCAGCCAATTTGCAAAGCTCAGTGCTCAAACCAACATCATATGCAAGTGGCTGTCCAGGAGTCCTAGATCCTTCTCACCTGCTATTGAGCCATGTATAATCTATTCTATACTAGTGCATTTGATTTTTCTTGTCTAAGTGTAAAGCCTCATTTTTCTCCCCTTATTTCTGAAGAAAAGTAAAGTTTAGAGATAAGTGATAAGAAATATGGCCCCATGAGATGCTTTGTAGCTGAAGCAGAAGGAAACATTCAATATAACCAACACTCACAGGATACACAGCTTGTAGAACCCAACTCTCCTCCTCAATTTCAGTTAATCTTCTGTGTTCCACAGGACTTCTAATAACTCTTGATTAAGGCTTCAGGATATTTCCAACACTACACATATTATCTGTCTTCAGGGAAATAGAAATCACTTTCATAAGGGAGGAATACTACAATGAAAGCTAAATAAGTCTGTGCTTTGTCTGACTACCATAAATACCCACCAAGAAGCAGAGCAGCTTTTTCTCAAAACCCACCCATAAAAATCTATCACCCAATTAGCCAATTAGCAGTGCCAATCCCAGATTCCTACCATTTGGTTCTAAGGGCTCCTCCCAAATGGCAGCTGCTAGTGAAAATGGCTGAGCATTATCATCATGTTTGGGCAGCATTTCAGTAAGGAATGTTCTTTGCCTAATTAGGACATGGCAAGTCCTGAGGCTCCAATCTTTTACAATCATATCAGGTTAGCTTTTATCAGGTCCGTAGGATTGCCCAGTTGCGGACCTTTCTGGATCAGGGCGCTCTTCGCACAGTCACTTCTGCCCTTGTTACTTCCCATCTAGATTATGCCAATGCTCTCTACATGGGGCTCCCCTTGAAAAGCATC
>JANHFJ010406661.1:0-16563 GCA_032468195.1 Cerberus rynchops
CGTGAATGGCTGCGTAAGCATTTCACTGCATATTGTACCATGTATGATTGTGCATGTGACAAATAAAATTTGAATTTTAAAATAAATAGTTGGGATGGGGTGGAGATCAAGGACTGCAGTTATCCCTTGAGCATGAAAATATCTGGGGCTACCAATACATGTATGTTCTACCGACTGCCTAAATTAGTATCTGTTTTGTAGTGACAGGTGGTCTGGGACTCATTATACAGAGTAACAGAACACAGAATTGGAGATCTTTTAATCCAATCCCTTGCTCAAGTAAGAGACCTTATATCATTCTAGGCAAATGGCTGTTCAATCTCTTTTTAAAATCCTCCAGTGATGGAGACCCCACAACTAAATAAAACATTACACAAACTATATGTGACTAAGATTAGAAGATTTTTAATTTTTTATCCAAACATACTGTATGCTTGTGTATTCAGGTATCCCTTCCTCTCCCCTTCAGCCTATATTAATATAATTCATAAACTAGATTTATGTAACCTTGCTTTATTTTATAAAATATGATCAGGCAGAGGGATACAAGTAAAAAGTTTTAGCCTCCAAATTTAATCTTTAAAATGAATAAAACTTTATTTTATTGCACAACACTAAGAGTATTAAGGGGAAAAAGAATTAAGGCATAAGTAATAGAATTAATATATGCATTTTAATATAAACTATATAAATGTGAAATATTGTGATTAAAAACCCCTGCATTTATAATGTAGTTCAGTATATGACTATTTAGGAATACAGATAAATTTTAGTGGGCTTACATTTTATTTGGTATGTTTTATAGCAGTTTTCAAAGAACTAAAAACAGGAATTCAACATTCTTATACTTTAGTTTTAAATGCTAAAATCTGCTTTGATTAAACTGTTTGAGGAAATCAGTTAATGGAGGTAGTGTTGCTATTTCACAGTGTTGAATATGTAATTTAAAAACTGAGCTAAAGCATAAAGAGAAGGAATAATTATGGCCTTGGTTTATTTTTTGCTCAGTAACGGTTTGCTTTCTCAGAAAGCACTGCCATCATCTTTGGAGATTTCATGTTCTTTTGTAGCAGCTGGTTTACAGTGGAGTATTTTCTTGTGAAAGTCACAGGCTTCAGTGTAAAGAAAAAAAATCTTCACTGAACCCAAGTAAGTATAATCTTTTCATGAAAACATTTTTGCGCTGACACTTATTAGCCTGCTGAGTTGCCTGGCACATTGTCAATCAATGATAAATTAAAAGACTTCTCTTGCAGAGAAGGTTGGTTGATGTTGCTGGTGGTCTTTTCCCCCTGCTCCTTTGTTTGAGCTTATAGCTACTAATGGATGTTATTTTATTCAAAAGGACAATACTATTGGTAGAACACTGACATTTAAAAAAGTTATAACATGTTATTTAAGAAAATCTATCTGATGAAAATATACACAATGATTACTTAATATATTATTTAGAAATAATTTTCCAAGTATTCATAATGATTACTTCTTTCCACTGCCTTTTAGAAGTTCTAAACTCTGCAGCATTTACAACAAAGCCTTAATATATATGCAGAATCAGATTGATAACTATAAATGGTATATAAACAGAGGTGGGGTTCAGTCGGTTTGTACTGATTCAGGCAAACCGGATGTTAAAATTCTGCCTGGTTCGGCGAACTGGCTAATCCCACCACTGGCTGGCCTCACCCCTACCCATTTTTGGCCAATTTTCAGCTGTTTTTTGGGCCATTTTGAGGCCATTTTTCAGACTATTTTCCAGCCATTTTTGGGGTGTTTGGGGGACTTTTTGGGCCCAAAATGCCCAGAAAATGGCTGGAAAAGGGCTGAAAACTGCCCCCAAACAGCCCCCCAAATGATCTGACTACCTGTAATAGATGTCAGGATTGCTCCTTCTTTTCTTGTTCAAAAGCCAGAGGTCATCTTTCCAGCTTCAGAAGGTCTTCCAACTTCAAGGCTTCTTAAAAGCTACCAGAGAGTCATTTTATAAATGAAGGCTCAGGGTAAAATAAACCAAAAATATATCCAGAACAATCAATATGGCACATGAAGAAATGTAGAATCTGCTAATATCATCCTTGAAGCATTCAGAGCCTCCTTCTTTCATTTTACAAGGGGCCTCCAAGATCATAAAGTTTATTTCTTCAATATTTCAAAAAGTAGCAAACCAGAAAACAACCAGTCCCACTGTCAAGTACCTATAAAAATCCTTACTTGTCTGTTCTTTTTATAAACTAGAACCCAAAAATTGCTGTATTAATAACTAGTAGCTTTACTTCTCAGAGTTGTGTACCATTCTTGTTCATCTACAACAGATAGGTTTACTTTTTTGAGTCTAGTTCCTATAACTCTGTTTGGGGAAAAAATTGATGGCATCAGTGAATACTACCTCAGGATAGTAATACCTGTATAATTCTGACCTGGCTGTGTAGGCAAGACATTGATAAGAGAACTTCATACAAGGATATAAGGGGAGATTACTGACAAACTTTCAACAACAACAAGAGCAAAAGTCAGAGAATGATGATTCTAATGATAATAGCAAAAAAAGATGATTTCTCTAAAAGATCAATGATTATCAGATATTTCAGGTGGACCAGAATTTTTTATGAACTATGCGTACTCTTGTGTCCTAACTAGCCATTATCAAGAACAAAAACTGGATAGGACATATAGGACAGAGCTGGTAATGTCTATCAAGTCCACTAGAACTCTATTTTGTTTGTGTATGAATTTAATGGAGTGAAGGGACTCAGTCTCTAGGACTAAAGGGGTCAGCATAAATAAGCCCTATGTTTTCCTACCATAGATATTTTGGATATACAGTATTCACAAGTACTGGAAAATAAAACATCTAGGGGTCAGTTAAATGGAATTATGGGTTTGAATTAACTAAGTAGAACTGAATACAATATTATTACTGAAGGGATCATATCATTATATTCAATACCTCTGCCTTTGAGGAGTGGCCAGGAGATGGGGCTGGGTGTGATGAGTGATGTTGAGTTGGCCACGCCCACCCAGTCATATGACCACCTGGCCACACCTGCCCAGCCACTCATTAGGGCAGAGAACCGGTTGTTAAATTATTTGAATCCAATCACTGAATTTCTTGTTATCCTATTTAAAAATGCTTAAGTCATAAGATTCATTAGCTAAATGTGTTGTTTCTTATTTCATTCTGTTAAAATTGTCCATAAGAGGCATTTGGAAAAACTATTTTAAGCATTTTCTTTTTCAGACCATGCAATTTCTTCTTCCTTCCACATTACCCCTACCTTCCTCCACATTCAAACTTTGAATTTTTAAGAGACTGACAAAAATAAAAATGTATTGGTAGATCAGAATAAATCTTACTAACAGGGCTACATAGAGTTACACAAATGTTCCCTTATGCTTTTGATTGACCTCTTTGTAGAAAATCAATTTAAAAAGTTGTGGTGGTGCAAATAGTAGCCTTTCCAAATACGGAGCAGTGGCAACATTACATTGAAATTAATCACACCCTTCAGCTTCTATAGCAATTGATGAAATATGTCCAGAACCCAGTATTGACTGAAAACAGGAAGGAGAAGAATCAGCAAATGGGCAACAAATATTATCCCAGGATAATTACCTGCTGGTTAGGAGTGGATGGATGCTACTTCAAATGCCCCATGAAAAAATGCTTTTACTTCAAATGCCTTCCTCAAATTTTGCTTCATTTAAATTGTGTAGTCAAAAGTAAGGGATAACAATATGGTTGGTTGTCTGCAAGGATCTTTCCTGTGAAATCCTGAAAATGTAGGTTAGATTTACATTTCAAATATACTTTTTTCCCAAACACGTATAATGCAAATCTTCCCTTTTCTCATCCCTTCATTTCTTGATTTTTCTGATCTATTCTGAAGGAGATCTTCCACTGAACCCCTAAATTATGTAATAAAATCCCCCTTTACAAAAACTTCCTTCTGAAACACACCGCTTTGCTGACTGGAAATTATGGGCAGTACTAGATAGCCAGTTTAAGGAAGACTGTCCCAGAGTATTGTTACATTCTGAAAGAGTCCAAAATGTTGATCTGTCTATCTTTGCAGTGCTTTATGCTGGTGTTTCCAATGCCACACAAGAGAACACAGCCACTTCAAGCAATTCCTCTCTCCACCCTACAGAGTTTTGGATGAAAACAATGACTTCTGAACCATGGCAACCATTTCTGTCTCAGGCTCCAGAAAAAGAGAAAGCCAAGGAGGGTGAAACAGTGGTCTTTGGATGCCAGTATCACAGTCCCCAAGGATCGTCTTTGAATAACCTCACGGTGAAGTGGTATAAGCGGGATGGGAAAGGACAGAAGGATGTCATGGAAAATAATGTCACTGCCCTGGAAAACAACACTAGAATTTTCATGGCTGGGAATTTATCAGAAGGTGATGCTTCATTGACTATCTTAAAAGTGACAGCCAGTGATCATGGCACTTATTACTGCCAAGTGATTCTTTCCAATGGTGATGTGGTGACCGGCGATGGCACGAGACTTAGAATCCAGAGAGTGTTAGGTAATATTTTGTTCTGCTTAAAAAAAATGCTTTCAGAGATTTTCTAGAATGTTTGCAGGTAGACTATCTGTTAAAGAAATTATAGTGATCTTTTCCTCCTTCTTCTGACACAATGATGGCCTAACACAAGCCTTTTCTTAAAGCACCTGAGGGGCATTGTAAAAAGTAAGCCACTTGGCTTTAAAGATCATAGTTTGAGAATTCATGTTTAGTTGTCTTTTTTAAAAGCTCATTAAAGCGTAAAATATGGTTTACAAATCACAATGAGAAAGTGCACATAACTTAAACCATATAAAATAAATCACAGTGTGTAAATCTAGCCATGACACTGGAACTATAGATCTGGGCTGCAAACATCTGGTAGACTACTAGATGAACAGAACAGAAAATAACAGCGTATCTGGGTAATATTTTTCCATAACAAAAGTTTTGAGGCTTTACAATAAATAAGCAAAAGAACAATGCAAACACAAAACTGAAAACCATGTAGGCTGTACTTTGTGTTGCCTCTGAAGATGTGAACAAAAGTTCAGTTGATTCAAAGTGCAGCATCTGTCTGGTGGTAGCAGATTTAATCACATAACTAATGGTATGGTCATTGTGCTAACTACTGGTTTGCTCTAAGTAAAATTAAGAGTGCCAGTTTTTATCTTTAATGCCCTGGCTGGTTTGGCTTGGTTTCCAGGTATTTCTAGGACTGTCCCTTCTAAAAAGATTGGAGTTCTTTAAAAAGGGTTCAGTGAGAATCCTCAAATCACATGAGATAAGGGGATGGGGGCTTGGATGTCAGGTGTTCTTGGACAACACCTTATTTTCTGAGGTATGGAATCCCCTGGAGTCACTTAAGATGTAGCTATTCCACGGAGGGTTTGGATTTAAAGGGGTATGGGCTACATTGCAGCTGGTTACGGTACTTAATTAAAGAAATATTCCTTAGTTTCATAAAATAGAGTTTTGTTTGTTTGTAAATTGCTTTCAGTTTTAGGAAGAAACTGAAACCACATTTCAAAGTAAATGAATGTATTTTAAACTTAAAGTCCTCCCCTCAACTGATTAATTAAAAGTCAATTAAAAGTTCCAAGTGAACAGAATGGTTCATACCAGAAACAGCTTGGAAACTGGTACAATTGAAAACTTAGATATAATATTTTAAAACCTGTCAATTTTCAAATTAGTGGTCATTAATTTTCAGTTGTGAATAATTTTGAAAGTATTTTTTTCATAAAAATATCCAGATGTCTAACACCTTGGAGGACTTCAAGAGAAAGATGACATGTTATTATAGTTACATTATATCAGTAGGACTAATAGATCTGAACTGCAAAAGTCTTGTGACGATTAGATGACAAGCAAAGAATTGCAAAAACTAACTGCTTTGATGCCATGTTCTGCACTGGAGTTTTGCAACCAGTTCTGATTACCATAGCTGTAATCCACAGAGATCACTGGATTACATATCAGTGGAAGTGTCCCAATTTCAATCCTGATTTGAGAGCAAAAGGTTGACCAAGTAGATTAGAACTAATCCTGTCAGTTGTGTACCCGACCAATGAGAAAAGGGCTTCTGATGTGGTAAAGACTTGGCACTAATCTTGTGGTATAAGATTGTGGTGTTTTTGAGACAGTAGGTACTTTCCAAAAAGATTTGCGCTTTTGATCAAGCTAGTGAGATTGCTTGCCACTATTGAAAAAATCTGACAAGGGAGTAGCTAATCAAGAGAAGCATGAGTAACACTATAATATCTGCCATTATATCTAAAGGCAAAATAGATTAAAACTGCAAATCTCTCTGTTATAGGTTCAGGTTATGAGATTGCACCCATCAAAGGCAGGGAGACATGCAATTCTAAATGATTTTTCTTACATGTATTACATAATAAAGATTTATTTATAACCAAAAGAATGTTATTTCTTTTTATTATATGAACAATATTTTTCTTTCTTTACTAATTCCTACCTGTCTTATCTTTAATTACAGGTAGTTCTCAACTTAGGACCACAGCTGAGCCCAAAATTTATGTTATTAAGTGAGAAATTTGTTAAGTGAGTTTTGTCCCATTTTACAACTTTTCTTGCCACATCTGTTAAGTGAATCACTGCAATTATTTAGTTAGCAACACTGTTGTTAAGTGAATCTGGTTTCCACATTGACTTTGCTTGTCAGGAGATCGCAAAAGGGGATCATAGGATTCCGGGACATAACTATGAGTTAGTTGTTAAGCATCCAAATATAAATCACATGACCATGGGGACACTGCAATGGTCATAAGTGTGAAAAATGATCACACTTTCAGTGCCGTTGTAAATTTGAACGGTCACTAAATGAACTGTTATAAGTTGAGGACTACCTGTATTTCCTTTGGTCTATACTTTTCTCTAAGTTTTTCCTATTTACTTCTATTTCACTGTTTTGCTTTGCTTGGTCCTTTTTCTTTAAGACCAATAGAACTTCATATTTATGCATGCCACTCCTAAATCTACAGTCCCTTACAGTCATTTACATGGCTTCTGTTCTGTTGGCTGCTGGGTAGGAAGTTATATCATTCCTAGTTGCTTCTGGAAGACTGTAACTCATTTGTGACAGCCAAAGGGGGCCTGTTAGTGGTGGCTGCTATGGTCTATCTTCCACTGGCTCCTTCACTGCCGGTTTTTGAAGTCCTAGATATCAGCACTCTGAGTACTTCTGAGAAATTCTTACCACAACCTGGGCTCCCCTGCAAATGCTAGCACCACCTCAATGGTGGTGAACCTTTTACTTATCGAGTGCCGAAAAGTATGTGCTTTCATGTGCCATTCACACTTCCATGCAGTTCCTCCACGTGTACTGCATGTGCAACTGCACCACCTGCACATGCATGCAGCTTTTACATGTACAATGCATGCGCACTGAGTGCAGGCACTCATGCACACATGAGGAATCGTGTGCATGCGCAGCAGAGCTCCAAAGACCACCTGGATTTCCTGCTGCAATCACACACATGCATAGTATTTGCTGTTCCTTGCCCCACCTTCCTGAAAGCTGTTTGAAAAAGCTAGGCTTTCAACAACTTCCTGAAAAATCAAGATTTTATTTGGAGAAAAAAGTTTCGAGATGACTAGGCCTTCCATAAGCACCCTGAATTGCACTCAGAATCTAATAGTCAGCCAAAGACGTTTCTGCAAGATTGTAGAGGGGCGGTCTATAAATCCAAACAAATAAATAAAGTATTACATGGCTATATCAAGTAGTCCTAATGGCTGCATGGGCAGCCATATTCTATGCGAATTGAAACTTCTGACTGGACTTCTGTGGTGATCCAAAATAGTTTTCTTACAGTAATAAGGAAATTTTAAGGACTTGATGGCTAAATTCTCAAGAAATACAATGAGTCCCACCTTTGAGGTTAAATAGCCAGGAAACAGTTCACTACAGCTTTTGTTTTTGGAGGCTTCACGGGAGCAGCATGCTTGGAAGAAAAGATTCTAAGAAGGAATCTGTATTTAGGAAAGAAAACCAAATTTACCCAGATTCAGTAAGTGGCCAACTAAAGTGTGTGTTCTTTTATTCTTGAAGTACTCAGAGTTTATCTATTTCCTTTGGCACCTCTTTTCTCTGACATTATTTTTGATGAACAGTCATTATTTTTATGTATATACGATATTTTCTCAAGTTATTTTCTCTAAATGTCATCCCCAACTACATTTGTTTGCTGTTGTGTTTCCTAATCAACAATTAAACAATTAAGTACTATTTTAAGACACTTTGGTGCCAGTTTGTATCTTGGGAGTTACAATGATATGCTTCATATCCCGAGGCCTCAGATAGCTTAGGCCTTTTTAAGCTGAGGACCAGTTGCTGGATTTAAATTGGTTTTATTAATTTAATACATACCCTACTTTTCATTTATGTGCTAAGGGAGCACACCTGCTCCTATTTTTCCCGTCCAATAACCTTGTAAAGAAGCTAAGAGAAAGACCTGTTTTTGTTTTAATTAGCAAAAAGGGGCAGCCATTTTCTTTCCTTTACCATTGCTCCTTTTTGGGTGGGGGCAGGAAGGAAAAAGTGGTGATAATGAATACTAATGAAAGCATTAACTGTGGGTTCACTCTGGGCTGTCCTAATTGGGTAGGTCAGTCCTGGCAGGATGCTCAAACAGAATGATGCTTTCAATTTTTAACCAAATTCCTGTAGTGATAGGCTCAAGTAAGATGATTTACAGAAACATTTGCAGTAGCAATATTTTGCCGTATGGACTTTCTTCTGGTGTTTTATGTTGAATGTAGTACATTTCTGACCAGGGTATGAATTTCCCTTTAGGTTGGCTCGACATAGAAGAATCCATTGGAACAATCATTGGTGTGGTGGCTGCTGGTATTGGAGGCCTGATAGTACTGATTGTAGTCTTAACTCCTCGACTGCGAAAGTGTCTTCCATGTGCTAAAGTAACATCCCATGAAGGTAGAGTATGAAATATATAATCATTTAATAAATTAAATGTTGTATGCGATTCTAATAAATGCAGGGCATCTATGTGGTCCAAGCACTTTTTTTGGCTTGTTCAGAATTGTCACCTAAAAAGTTGTGTAGACATATTTTTGTTGTTTCCTAAAGATGTTTTGCTCAGTTATAACAATCCAAGTGTAACATTATTCTCTAGTATATATTTCATGTGAAATGTTAATGAATACTAAAATGTAGGAGCATGCCTTTACCTAGTTAGTCTATTCATTTATCCAAATCAATATTATTTATGGAATTTCCTCTCTGCTGAGCTGATGTCCTATCTCCCCATCTATGTGTTAGTAAAAACAAAGACAGCATATCAATTTCCATTCCACTTGCCAATCCCTTTACCAGCTCTATTCTGAAATGTATATCCTGTTTTGTAAGTGTGATGCTAATTATAACTGAAGTGATTGATTTCCTTCCTCTGGCTTTGTTGTTATCTCTTTTCCAATTATCAGCCAGCAAGGAAAAGACCCAGTATTCAGCATCCAACAGTAAATATGGCTGGGTTTATTGCCTTCTGCTCCTTCTATACTCATTTGGACATTGAAATAGTTTCTAATGAACAAAAAATCTTCTCTATAGCAGCCATTTTAAGAGAGTATTCATAACATTACAGAAGGTCCCAACATTTTAAAATTCTCCCTGTTCCAAAGATGACTACCCTTAATTTATATACTGTATGAATAGATTATAATCTGTTTATTTTATTCTGTTCTAAGTTTGATTTTAAATTAGTTGCAATTGCTTCTGTTTCTGTGTGTATCTGTCTCATTTATATGAATGGTTTTTGGGGGGACCAGTTTGCATGCATTTTTAAATTGTTGACTATCTAACAAATATACTGCAGTTAAAAAGAAAAGCATTCTGATATAATACCATTAATATTATGAGGAGAAAACCTGGATATTCTGCATAGCACTCAAGCCACAAATAAAAAAATAACATGTATTGAAGAATTAAATGCCAAAATCACCTGTGCAAAAATCATTTTTTCCTATTCATGTATAAAACCATTCCAACCATAACTGTGTCAATATAACATCACTAGTAAAGACAGATATTATTTTTCCTCAGTGATGGCTGGGTGAAGCTGGAAAATAAATTACTAGTGGGAAAAAGGCTCAAAGCTGCATCTTAAATAATCTTAAATATGTGGAAAGGATGGGCCTATAAAACAAATGGAGTTCATAGAGCAGGATTACCCATTGTTTAACTGTGGTTTATTGACTAAATAACAGCCGATTAAAGCATATTGCACAGTTTATAATCAGCAATGACTAGATTTATAGAAATGTGCTAGCATCTTCTTCTGGCTAGGAGCTTGTCCAAGCATGTTAACATTCTTCTGTGAAAGGAGCTGCACTTCTGCAAAATCCTGATGGACTCTGTAGAGGAGTTTGAAGCTTGCTGTGAAGGCATTTGTATTCAAGATCTTTTTATGTTATTCTGCATTTAGTCCCCAAAGAAAATAACTCTAAAAGTATGCTGCATATTAAAAATAATTTTGAATGGTTTATTTTGTCATTGCAACTGTTTTCATTCCACTTTTTAAACGTGCCAATAAAATATTAGCAAAAGTTCTGAAGCAGAATAGAAGACTAATACAAATACTCGAAATGCAATCAGAGTGAGATAGATTTAGTTCATGAATGACATGCATTTGGAAGTATTTCCATTTATAACAGCTGGAGAATAACCAAGGATTGGTGTTTCAGTTTCACAACTCAAATATGTTGCTTCAATACATATTATCAGTGTGGGCTATAGACACTATACTTTAGCTTAATTAACACATGATTAATCTTTTAAATTAATTACCATAATCCATGCTGATGGTCACTAACTTGGACGGCTTTAAAAGGGAATTGGAGAATATCTTTTAAGAGCTATTAGTCTTGAAGAGTCAGTGGTACCATACAACTAAGGCAGCACACTTTAATATATCAGGTGTAAAAGGACAATTGGAGAGAGGTTCATCTTCATGTTCTTAGTATCCCAGGGGCACTAAAATGCTTTTGGTTGGCTACTGCAAGAAACAAAATGCTGAACTGAAAATACCTGATCAAAACTATTACATTATTAACCACAAGTCTTAAATCATACAGTAGGTACATTAATGGATAAAGGGATAGACAGACAGACAGACAGGCCTGTGACAATTCACTTGTAAATGCTTTGGGTATTTCTAGATGGGCTTTGACTTGCTTTATTTGTAGAAATTGAATTTGTCTCTTGACTAACACCATACCTGGTTTTCTTGCTTCTCCAATCTTTTCTCTTATAATAATCACAAAGAGAGGAAAGGCAAGCTTGTTGCACAATGCCTTTTGATTGGCATTGATTCCTACATCTAGAAATTTTTTCAATTGATTTATATTATTTGTCACTATTTTCACTTTTACTGCTCATTTACTTTCTTCTTTTTCTTCCTCCTTCAGCATAATTTGGAGCAATGGACTAAAGAATAATATCACCTATGACAAGACTTGCATAGTTAATCAATAGGAGCAAAACTATGTGTTGTTCATGTATTTTATTTTTACAAATAGAATAAAATGTTTTAGCATCATTTTAGATCATATGCCTTTTTTTAGAAAAATATAAAGTTTATTGATTATGAAAAAAGTTTACAATTTTAGGTTAATTTTAATCAATGGCTTATTTGTCAGTTACTTGTCATTATGGACAGTGGCCTTCTAGTCAATATAAGTTAATAATTGCATTACAGACTTTAAAAAACTGAGATTGGGAAACCGAGAAAGGGGTTTGAAGGGAAAGGGACAGAAGGAGGAAGGAATAAGGACTGTATACCCCTATTGCTTCTCTTCAAAGTATCCTCTCCTGCCATTGCATTTCTGACTACACTGGCAATCAGGTCTTTTTTATATAGATGGCTATTCAATTCTGTACTATGCAGGCTACTATTTACACATTGTATATGGCAAATGGAGTTAAGGTGGGGAAGAGGAGAATAAAACTTTCTGAAGAGTATTTCATGTGCAAATATTTTTCCAATTAAAGCATGCACTTAGAAATTTGTGACAGATTAGAACCAAATATTAATACATACTTTCTGTCATATATTGATAGCTGGGGACTGGGATATTTTGCAGAGGTAAACTAAAAAAAATGGGAGCAAACCTGTATGAATTAGCAATGATTGCTATGATAGTTTGCAAAAGCAACCTCATTTCTGCATAAAGGGGAAAGGCTTGGGCATGATAATCAGTGGCAGCCATAGAAACTACATTGACATTAAAATGGTAATATATGATGCGGTCATGCAACTGCTGCCAAAAACATCAGTTTAAAATAGGACAGTTTATTAAGAGCATAAAATAGCAAAAAAGTCACACAGTGTTAAGTTTAAAGAAGGAAAATAGGTCATTTGGGAACAAATTATAATTGGATAAAGGCAGTGTGAGAAAGCAAATATGCCTGAAAGAAAGATTTATGCACTTATTTATATCTTGCCTTCTCATTTTCCTGATTTCACTTATGTACTTAAGATTTTAGTTAAGTACATAGAAAATAAAAATGGATCTTAATGTCCTTCTATTTAGGCACTGGCTTTACCTAGAATTCCCATGGGGTTAGTTTCCTGCCTGTATGTTGGAAGTTGGAGGTTTAGAATCCAGGTTCCCCCTCCCAAGCCTGCTCTCCAGCCAACTGCTATTCCAAGGAAAAATTCAAAGGAGAAAAAAGTTGGCCAACTAGCCTCCCAAACTTTTCTTCAGAAAATCTATTATCGGTATTTTCTGATATGACAGGATTCTAAGAACATCAATGGTCACAGGGCCCAATGCAGCCACACACACAAAATGGACTCATTAGAGAAGTTAAAAAAATATCCATTAATGCACTCAGTCATATGGACATTGCTAGATGTCAGCTACTGAAGGGCTGCACTGAGATCCGTGTCTGTAATTCATATGGATTAACAGGACCACAAAAACTTAAAAGATCTACAATGGCAAACATAGTTGTAGAAATGAATTTGTTTTGGATCAGCGTCCTCCTGTTTATGTTTGTGACAGATACATTTGTGTTTGTGACAGAGACAGAAATATTATGAAGGTGCCACATTGCACCTGGCTATTTTGTCATCCTTCTGTAGATCTGTTTAATTTCTAGTGATCCTTTTTAAATTTACTGTACAAAACCATATCCCACGGAAAAGTGGGAATCGTTCACTAGCAAGAGAGTACTTTTGGGGGGTTTTGCACTGAAGTTACATGACAGTCCCAATTTGTGTGTGTATGTCTACTGTACTGATTTCCAGTATCAGTAGATTTCCAGTATCAGTAGACATACTGATGTTTTATATTGTTTTGTATTGTTTTGTCACTTAACTTCTTTTTTTTAAAGATAATTTGATATTTCTATAAAATTATATTGTTTTTCTAAACAGAATGGAATCATATGGTGAACATATATTTTATCATGTTAGCTTCTTCAACTGGTAGATGCACTTTAGTAACACAAATGTCCACATGCACATTTTCTTAACCTACAGCACCTATTTCTAAATAAAGAATTCTGCAACAATGGAGCCCCACTGTATTTGGCTGATGATCAACAGAGGGTAGGAATGCTAGATTTCTCTGCTGCCATCAACTGGTTGTTTAGATATTTGCAGAAGTCCAAAGTATGATCCATAATTTCAGAAGCTGGAAAAGTATAAACAATCAGGAAACTTGTAGCCTCCAGGTTGAAAAAGTGCAAATAAACACCCTAATATTGAAAAAAAACTCAACAATTTTAAATTGTTATTATGAAAATCTATTAATGCCTATAGCCACATAAAGGATATATTTGGCCACAAAGATAATTTGGCCAGAAGACATAGTGCTTATTGAATGGTGCAAATCTCCAACACCGAGCTGCTTCTTTGTCGCACTGGCAAATTATGTTTTGACATCTGTCTAGAACAGCATCTGAAAAAAAGGAATGAAAATACTACTGCTGGTTATGATGAAGTAGAGCACAAAAACAAAATATTCCTGCTTATCTATGAAACTGGCATTTATTAAGATGTATAATCTTAAAAGAAAAAGAATTATTCTGTTTGAAACTTTTTTGAATGCCTCAAAATGGTTAAAATTAAATTAATATTGCTTGAAGGCCTTTTTGGACATTAAAAAACAACAAAAATCATGATTGGGGAATAAAGCACTGGTTGGGTGTAACATGCATTAACCCACTATATTTACAATTACATGTATAATTCAATGTATATGTTAAAACAATGCACTGTACACTCCACGTTCATTTTTATTTATTAAGCCCTATGTCACACATCATCTTTTAAAACAAACATTTTTCTAGGCCCTTCTGTAAAAAATCAACTTGCAAATTAAGAATCATGAGAGTCATTCTGAGAGCAGTGTCTCAGCAACAGAGGACTCTCCAAAAATCTAAATGTCTTAGCAATATGAAGTATGAAAAAGAAAACAGCTTTCACTCTGGGTAAAGGATTTTCACCCTTGCTGCTCTTCTGTGCTGTGAGGTAAAATTAATTTTTAAGAAATCCAAAGTCATGATATTCTGCAATGGTATAATGGTTAGAAAGCAGTAGGGCAGCAAACTATCCACAGCTCAATCCTGACTCAGCCTTCCATCCTTCCAAGGTCAGTAAAATGAGGATCCAGATTGTTAGGGGCAATTTGCTGACACTGTAAACAGCTTAGGAAGTGCTATAAAGCACTATGGAGTAGTAGATAACTCTAGTGCTATTGCTATTGCTGTTATGGTGGTTGATGATCAAGAGCTGCCCTTTAGATTGAGAAGTGTCCAAGACCAAGGGCCACAGTAGGCAGGGCACTGGATAGGATTAGGGTTTTGCAGAGTTTTCAGGACTTTTTTTTTAAAGTTCTGTTCAGCCTATTTTGAAGTTACCCTACAATTTCAATATGTCATGAACCTCAAACAAACAACACTGTATTTTTAGTCATTACAGTCAAGCAGAGGTGAAATTCAACAGGTTCTAGCCTATTCGCTAGAACTGGTAGTAAATTTTCTAAGCAGTTCGGCGAACCGGTTGTTAAAAGAAATCTCCTTTTGTTTTTTTCCACATTACAGAGTTAATCCTGTAAGGAAGGCAGGAAAAAAACATTCTGGTGTTGTTTCTAGCCTAATCTGTATTGCCCTGCTTACAGAAACTGCCTACCCAGTCACATGACCCCCCCAACCACACCCACCAAGCCACACCCACAGAACCAGTAATAAAAAAATTTGAATTCTACCACTGGTTGATAGTATTTGGAACAAAGCTGTTACAGAACATAGTTGTTCTGCTTTAGATACCACAAAACCCCCACCCCAGAAGGCAACAATGAAAACAGGGCATTAAGTTGTATAATACACAAAAAGAGAAAAAAAGTAAGAAATAAACCCTTGAAACAAGCATGGTCTATCTTCTTACTATACCCTCTCGTTGTTACTCATTCCAATAGTTTATTGTACACAGCATGTTTTCATAAAATATGTTATGCTTGTGTAGTGTTTACTGCTCTGTGTTGTACTGCTCTTTTACCCAGTGTGTTTGGTTTAGTGTTTAGTTCAGTCTGTTGCCAAAATCCAAATAAAGTTAATTCAATAAACCAAGATTAAAACTACCCAAGCTTTGTATGTTTTATAAATGCAAATATCTACAATTGAGTCCTAACAGAAAGGAATGAGTACCAAGAATGCAAAACATCCTTTTGTTAGAAGTAATCTTTATTGGCCAAATTATAAAACAATTTTATGCACTCAAATCTAATGTCTGTTAAATCAATTTCGCTGCACACATGTTGTGCATTGACAATAAAGGATTGAATTAACATGCCCACAGTAAATAGGTATACTAGGGGGCAAGGATGCATATCAGAAGCATACACTGCACCAAAGGACATATTAGAAGTACACCCGCCCTCAACACACATGTGGCTGCACAGTTTTAGATATGTAGCATTTCTAATCCTAATTATAGTGAAATCCATTCCTCTCTGGCCACACAAGACCAAGAATCAGGGATAATATCCTTAACGACACGATATTCTCCACACACACACACCCCAAAAAACCACCCCTCCATTACACGTCGTCCCTCACTTCTTGAAAAACGGCTGTGGTGAAGACGAACCCAAGGACCCACACCCAACCGCCTTAGGGAAAGATCACAGCACATCTTGCACCCAACGGCTGATTCTACAACTCCCTCAAGCCTAGAAAGGAGGGTTGCCTTAAACCAGTTGGATTAGAAGATGAAGGTGCTCCTCCTTGGATCAGGGCACGCTTTCTCACCTTTTCCCAAGCTTCTAGCGAATTCCCCAGACATCTTGTTCCGAGCCACGAGAGAGAAAACGGAACCAGCTGGGCACATCGAAATTTGCCCTTAAGACTCTGCCTTTTCTCCCCACTGCGCAGTTTGGCTCCTCCCTCTTCGTTAGTGGCACCATCTCCCTCCTCCGCTGGATGCTGAAGAGCAGTGTTTCTCAACCTTGGCGACTTTAAGACGTTTGGACTTCAACTCTTCAGCTTTGCTGGCTGGGGAATTCT
>JANHFJ010406819.1:0-10292 GCA_032468195.1 Cerberus rynchops
TAACTGATTCAGCAGGATTCCATTATATATAAGAAACTTCTCTTTATATATAATATAACATGAAGTAAGTATACAATCCCAAAGCAGGTTTTTCCAATGTGATAGCAAGTACAAGCAAACACAAGCAGAGGAGAGGAGTTTCAGTTTCAGTTTCAGAGCAGCAGAGCACAGACAAAGGAACTCCAGTATACAAGGCAATTTAGCAAAGCTAAGCCCAGGCTCCTTTTTGTCTCTTTTGACTCACACAGCAACTACTCTGTTTCAATTTCCAAACAGCCCTCATTGGCTGACTTAGTTGCTATGCCTATTCATTGGCTCAACTTGTTACCTTGTCTTTTATAAATCATGAACTCTCATACACTGACAGATAAGTAGGTAAACACTGATAGATAGATGTGTGTGAGAGAGAAAGAGAGAGAAAGTGATTGAAACTTTTCCTTCACACAATCACTCATTTGGTCACCAGCACTTTGTTGAGACTCAAACCTTATTCCTGTCAATAATTCAGGAATAATACATAATGCAGATAATATAAAAAGGTAACAATGAAAAAAATGTAACATTAGGTATGGGGAGAGAGTCAGATTGATGTAGTGTTTAGTGTATCAGGCTGCAAATTGGGGGACTGGGTGTTCTTGACCTGCCTAAGACCAGAAACCAGCTTAGTGACTTTGGGTCAGTTACCATCTTTCAGCCCAAATCCCTGGACCTTATTGAAGAAAATGGGTGCTGGAAGGAATACAATGGTTCCTCAGTCATCATTGCTGTAAATTGTCCTGGAAAATACAATGAATATTAAAACTGATAGGTTCTGAGATAACTATGTGATTTACTACTGACCCACTATTTTAGCCAGAAAAAATAGTGAGTCAAGAGGCAGCCACCACCAGCAAGTTCTTCCTTGCATGTTGACTACCAGGAGAAAGATGAGTGCCGGGACAAGATTTCTCCTTCAAAATACATCAAATATTGAATTCAGCATGTTTTAAACCGGTCGAGTGCTGAGGTATGGCTGCATTAGGTTTGTTCATCTCCATGAGTTATTTATTAAAATTATAAAGATAGAATTAACAAAAATCTAAACCAAACAAAATTTATTGCTCTTACAAAACTTGGTTGATCCTAAACAAAAGTGAAATATTTTTCTATCTCTTCATATAAGACTAATTCAAAAAAGATTCTTTTCATATTTATTGCACACTTCAGTGGATCTTTAGAAATGTTGGGAATCATTGCAGTGTTGCTTCTTGAAAGGGACTATGACATGCACTCTGTAATTCCTCTATTCTTGACCTCTTTAGTTTAAGGTCCTAATTATTGGGCTAATTAATATGTTATAATATAAAATCTTAATACGGTTTGAGGAAAAGAAATAAAGTTTAATAAAAAGTATGGCCTCATCAAATACTTCATAGTTGAAGCAGCAACAGAAGACCTCTAGGGTACCAAGCACTGGCGGTCTATTCACCTGGTGGAATCCAGCTCCCCTTCTCAGTTTCAGTTCAGCATTCTGGGTGACTGAGAATCTCCATAGACAACTTGATTTATATTTAACAAATAAGGATGAGATAAAAATAAATAGTAATCAACTAGTGAATCTATTTGTATTTAATGTGTAAAAAAGGGAGGAGATTGCAGCAAAATGTCACCAATGCACAGTTTTTCAACAGCAGGGAAGAGCAGCATTGGAAACATTAAGAGAAGAAGGAGAAAGCCAAAGGAAAACCCAGTCATGAAGTTCAAAGGAAGTCAACTGACCTCACTCAGCATCTTCATCCAAAACACCCAGGAGAACTGGCCACTGTAACTCAGCATTATTTCCTAGCAAGGAAGGATGCATGGGAATACTGGAGAAAAATATATCATGGCAAAGTCTTTCCTTGATGTGGACCAGATTTTATTCCTGCCTGCTACCTTAATAGATTCAGGCATACCAGCCAATTCAACTCTGGCCCAAATGTCAAACCTCTGTTGATATATAGTTGGGCTGATGCAGGGAAATCAGCAGAAATGGATCCCTTTGGTGAGAGGGAATTCCCTGAATTCATAGGAAGACTACAATTCTGCAGAAGAAGGTTGGAAGGAAAAATGTATCTAAACATCAAGGTATCCTTACTCATTATTCACCTCTCTCCTCTTTTTCTTTTCTTAAGCAATACCAGCCACTGCTGTCAGAGTATAGAAGGACAGTGCTTTTGCATTTTGTTGCCTGTTGTCAGTTATGGGCAACTGGACTGTCCAAGGAGATGGATGTGCTGTATAGGGTGAGAAAAATATCCCCTAATAGAGATACCACAAAAATCTATTGAGATACTTTGCCTGATATTGTTTGCATTCATAAAGTATTGCATAACATTGACATGAACAAGAAGTGGGTTTCTAGGGAAATACTGTGTAAAAAGTAAGGCTGAATAATAGTTTGTGGTTCATGTGACAG
Source organism: Cerberus rynchops (assembly GCA_032468195.1). Taxonomy (NCBI): domain Eukaryota; kingdom Metazoa; phylum Chordata; class Lepidosauria; order Squamata; family Homalopsidae; genus Cerberus; species Cerberus rynchops. The sequence continues at coordinate 2,438 of JANHFJ010406819.1, forward strand.
AAAATATCTTAAACCCATGTTGATCAACCTATTAGTTTATCTGATTACTACAGCACCCCTGGAAAATAATTCCAACTCCATATAGCATCGTCAATATCATCAAGATCTGGACAATGACCCAACATCATTGCCTGCTATTGCTTTATCTTTCTTTGTATAAAGTAAATTGCTATCTATCAGACTCTGAAACATTGATGCATGAAGTAAATCTTGGCAAGTACTTCTTGAAATAAAGCTAAAGGAGCATTGCAAATAATGTGCAACTTCTTTAAGAGACACTGGGAATATTCACATCGCTAAGTCTCTGTGTGTGAGAGAGAGAGTGAATTATATCTCTTTGCCTACATTTCAGCATAGAAGGCATTCCATCTTATCCCATATCATCACATAGTCTGGTTCTTTCCCATCTGTGTATTTATTGTTTTGCCATTGAGTTCTTCCAGCTGACATTGTCGCTTGAACAGAAGTAGTAGAAAATGAAAGTTAAATCTATCGGCAAAGACTGTGTAATGAAGAAAGACAGACAGACAGACAGACAACAAATGAGGGATACTATTTTGGGCATTATTCTGCCTGTGATAATAAATGAGTGTGGTCTAACAATATGCACAGGTTAAAATATAATTTGCCAAACCAGTATTCACACAAGCCTCAACCTATTTAATCCCCTCTTCCCCCCCCCCAAAGTTTTGTTCACTCACTTTCCACTTCTCCTTTATTAGTGTCTAAATTTATAAGAGCATGTAAATATTCAACTTCTGAAAAAGTAATGTAACCACACAGATATGAATCTTCTGATAAAATTTTAGAATCTGAGATGTGAATCAAACCATACTGAAAAGAATTATAACAATTATAATTATAAGGATACATATAAGACAGACATCAGTTAATATTTCTGGTACAGTAGATATCTCTTTTCCACTTAGAAAAGACTCTGAAGAGAGTGTTGAGAAGAGCAACGAAGACCATTAGGGGCCAGGAGGATAAAACATAAAGAAGGGTGACTGGAATTGGTTTAATGAAAGAAGGACTAGGGTGTGTGATTGGATGGCGCTTCCTGCAGCCAAAAAATATGGTGCAAATATGCCAGAAAAAAGAGAATAGTCCCTTCATGCTGGAAGGAGAAAGAATAGAAGCTATGAAGAAGTTTCATGTTCATTGACACAAACCTAGGCAGAATATTAGCAGATAGCCAGAACCTGCAAAGACAATGTCAGGAAAGCAAAGGCTCAGAATGAACAAAGACTTGCAACAAAAGTGAAAGATAGTTTTAAAAGTTTCTTCCAACATAGAAATAACAAGAAAAAAAATAAAGCAATAAAGAGTGAATCCAGCAAGGAAGTACAGTAACAGGCAACAGAGGGATAGCAGAACTGCTTAACTCATTCTTTGCATCAATCTTCACAAAAAAAGAAACTATAGCCCAACTACCAAAAACATAACTGTAAAAGACAGACTAAAAATAAAAGTTAAAATAAGCAAAAAAAAGTAAGAGAACACCTGTCTGGTGTTGGCAGATGTCATCTCAGAACCACTGCACCATATCTTTCAAAAATCCTGGAGCATCGGGGAACTACCAGAGGACTGGAAAAGAGCTGATCTTTCCATTTTCAGAAAAGGGAGGGGGAACCAGATCCAGGAAACCACAGACCAATCAGCCGAACATCAATACCTGGGAAGATACTGGAAAAGATAATAAAAAACAGATACTGCCAACATTTCAAAATAAGTAATAACTAGAAGGAAACACTGGTTTGTTAAAAACAGTTCATGCCAAACCAATCTTATATCATTCTTCAGCATAGTGACTAAATTAATAGACCAGTGAAATACTGTGGACATAATATACTTAGACTTCAGCAAGGCATTCGACAAAGTAAACCACAACCTACTTCTTGATAACCTAGAAAATATTAGGTTAGATAGCATCACCACCAGATGTATTTGTAACTGGCTGACAAACTGTACTCAACAAGTAGTGCTTAATGGGTTTATATCTACATGGAGGGAAGTAAGCAAAATGTTCTGCCTTAGGCCCAGTACTGTTCAATATCTTCATAGATGACTTAGATGAGGGAATAAAAGGAAAACTTACCAAATTTGCAGATGATACTAAGCTGGCAGGAATAGCTAACACCCTAGAAGATAGACTGAAGATCCAGATGGATCTTGACAGACTTGAACAATGGGACCATACTAACAAAATGAAATTTAATATAGAGAAAAGAAATGTCTTATGCTAAGGCAAGAAAAAGCAAAAGTACACATATAGACTGGATGAAACCAGGCTTAATAGCAGTAACTGTGAGAGGTATCTTGGAGTCTTAGTGGATGATTAGGGGACTGGAGACTAAAACATATGAACAACGGTTACAGAAACTGGGCTATTGCATGATGTGTCCTTGAGATACTGCAACTCTGAGTGTTATACAGGTGACATAACATTGTTGCTACAGCAAGTGAGGCATCCATCTAATCATACAGTACATCCAAATGAAGATGGAAATGGAAACTCTTGCTATTAACACTGGAAGAAAAGCTTGTATTTAGCATGAAGACAAACTGTTTTCCAACCAAGAAACAGTTGTAAATCCACCATCTCTGTGAAACTAATAAAAATATGTTCACTTAGTAGATTGTGCTTTACTTTGTCAAATGCCTTACTATGCTTGGACTTACATAGCACAAGTAATCACTGCGGAAAGATTTAACTGATCCTCTAATTCTGTCATTTTGTCCAAGAATGAAATAAGGTTTGCCTATCAAAATTTGTTTTTGATACATACATGTTGGTTTCTGGTAATAACTTTGTGAGCTTTAATTATTTTATTTATTTTTGCTCCATTGGTCCATTGCTCCAGCAAAATCAATTGACTAAATTGATTTTTAAATTTTTTAAACTTTTTAATTGTAAGCCATAATTTAATTATTTTAATTGTTTTTAATTAACTATCTTATGTGTTTCTTTTAAATGGCTGTACACCGCCCCGAGTCCTTCGGGAGAGGGGGCGGTATATAAATTAATTAAATAAATAAATAAATAAATAAATAAATAAATAAATAAATAAATAAATAAATAAATTTATAGCTTTAGTCTGGCAACATTTGTTGTAGATGGAGTGTATCATGTGATATATAAATATCAAGAGAGGAAAGAGTTTATAAAGAAATAAATATAAAATATATTCTTAATCTAGCAATGTAGTATGCTGGCAACAGTATTGTGGCACCATGAGTTTGAAAGTAGATTCAAACTAAGTGATGGCCAGAATGTCCCAGACACTACTTATTGGAAAATAACATTGTTATTGTTCCTGTAAGTAGGATAATGAATAGCAGGGCCCAACTATATGCACTAATTCTTCTGCAACTTTCCTTAGGCTATTTAAAGAATTGTCTTGCATTTTCATTTTTCCCTTTCTTTTTTATGCTGCTCTTGTTCATCCTGAAAATCTCCTCTCAGTTCAGTTCTAAATTTCCACTTTAGAAGAAGAACCAAATCAATTTAGCCTTTCTTTGTTTGATTGGCATTTTGAAGCAGACTTCTATTCCTTTGACTTCTTAACTCAGAGACTAGCTCATCTGTTCCTTTTGTGGACTTTCTAAATTGTGATAGTCACATTTGCAAAAAAAGGCAGTTATCCAGAACACTGCATATTATTGAAGGAAGCACCCCCCTTAGAAGAATGAAATATTTTTAGGAATATTAAAAAGGCAGACTATTATATTTTCCTAAATAAGAATGAAGAAACATGTTGTTTTTTAGAGGCAAGAAGCAGACTCACTCTTAATAGCCACCCCTGCCCAGCAGATATTTTGTGCCCTTTAAGGAAGACTGGGCCAGCCTAGCTACAAAACAAAAGACCTTCAACTTTTATGAGGATAAAGTTTAGGATGATGGGATTATCCTTCAAGACATAATAGGATTAACCCACTACCATTTAGCAAAAGTCACAGAGCTCACTATATTGTACTATCTCCTAAGGGTATTTTCAGTCATTGCATCACCCTCAGAAATTTCAAGCAAATTTAGCTATGACCCCTACATAACCTTTACATGACCCTCTGGGAGTCTAACAACAGCTAGTATAATGCATGTTCTTGCACAGGAACAGGAAGCTCAAGTGCAAAGCCCAAGAGAAGGTATAAAAAACCCCACTCTCAACTCCATGTGGCCATCTGCAACAGAACTACAAACATATGGTTCTGCTTCATCAATAAATGGACCCTCTTTCCAATCAGCCTCCAACCACCATTTTGTCTCCAGTGCCTTTCTCCTGCTTGGAACTGAACCAGATGGATATTTCTTCCCACATTATAATTTACTCTGTGTATCGATTTCTTAGCAAGCAGTTTCTAACACTGTTGGCATTAGATCAGATATTAACATATATAAAGTTGTCTTATACTATAAAAAAAATCCTTTCCTACAAATTGAGAAGGCTCTATAATGTTTTTTTCAGGGAAAAAATGGGAATAGCACTTATTTCCACTACAATATTTTGTCATTGATTATGTTTGGGCTTGGAAAATCTTTGGAATTTCTAATTGTAATAAGCAGGTATGGGCATGAGAAGGCATTTTTAATAAGGAATCTAACTATAGGGTCTTGTCTCAGAACTTATTGTGATTTTTATTTATATCTAACTTTCCTGTCTAGAAAGCTCTTGGAAAGCATTCAGTGCTAAGCAGAGAAATTCCCCAGCATCTTTTTTTTTTTAAATCAGGTCTCCTTCAGTTTAATGAAAGAAAATTTGCTTAGATATTCATCAAAAGAGAAGAGAAATGTGAAGAGATTATAATTTATTGAGTATGATGTGTTTACAGTTATTTACTGGTGATGCAGTCAAAGGATAAGTGCATATCCTATTTTTGATTGTACAACCATCTCTCCTGTAGCCAACAGCAATTTTGACTTTTCATATTTCAATTAAATCCCAAAGGAAGGTCTCATGAAGAACCCGCTCCCCCTAGGGGAATTTTTCACTAGTGGAATTGTAATAAGGTAGAATCCTATTCTGGAGAAAATACTGGCAATCTTTACATTTTCTGCAGAAAAAAAAGTATTAGAGAAAGCTACCCCCCAATGTTTGCTACATATCTCTTGCTTAAGGAAGAGAGATCTTTATCTTGGCAGACAGTTCTTCTTATCCAGCTGTAACTTTCGTATTTAGCACACCACTGCTTAATCTGACCGGCTATGACTGGTCAAACAATGTTTTCGTTATGCATTGTTTAACTCAGACATTCTCACATTTTAGGACCCAATAATTTTATTTGTGATGGTATACAAAAACTACATATCAAAAAGTGGGTAGAACTGAGGCAAAGCTATTCTCTTCAGCTAGAACAAAAACAAATTTTGATTAAATTTTATTTCCACTATCATTAAATTAATCTTTATTTTAATTGATCCCAGTTCATATATCTTTCCCTTTCTGTATTGCAATTTGTCAACATATTTTACAGAGGTTCTTAGGCTTATGGAGAACTATTAGATGCAGCCTTAGGGTCATAGCTTGACCCTTAGTTTAAGATCCTAGAGACTGGATATTGGATAGCATCAATATATATACTATGTGACCTAACTGATTTCTTTCCAGATTGCACATGGTCATGGTAACATTATACTTCATCTGATAGGCTGGCTATTAATCAGCAAAGTAAGTTCTACTTTTGATATATAATAGTTATATATAAGATATCATGTTTATAAGTAATTTTGGATCCAGAATTCCTGGTAGGTCTGAGGTCTCTTTTATGTTGCACACCATATTAAACCTTAAGATATTTACTAAGATAGTTTCTGTGGGCACTTCAGTGTGTCATTTTGTGATTTCTCTTGAGTGGCTGTGGTAGAATAATCTTCCCTTTGATATTTACAAATTGTCAACTGTTACATCTTTAGGTATCCACTTAAGACCTCTCTTTTTTAGATCTTCTCTGTATAAACATTGTATGAAAAGATTCAGCTTTTTAATTTGCAAGTATTGATACAAATATGGATACTTTACCTTTTGATCTTATAAAAACCTCCTGGATATGTGTCTTTATTGGGAAGAAGTATAGAAATATTTTAAATATGTAAGGATGGATGATGATGCAGCTATAATGTTGTTATATCATTGCAATTGATTAGAGTAAAATCAGCAGACATATATTCAAGACTTCTTTAACCACTGAGACCCATTGGGTGAGCCAAATTCTAACCTACTTCACAACGGTGTAGTTGTGAGGCTACAATTGGAAGAGATGTAAATGAAGACTCTATCACCCAGGCCAAAAGAATCTAAAAAGGTTAAATCATGGCAACTGGACCATGCTTAATAAACTTTGGTCCAATTTCCAAAATTGGAGGAGATGTTTGGTATTTTGTACTCTGGGATGAGGACTAGAGGATGTATATGTGTAAAGTAAAGTAAAAAAAAATCATTGGGTAAAACAAACAACATTAAAACCAGAGGTGAAATTCTGCAGGTTCTAGCAGGTTTTCTAGAACTGATAGTAAATTTTCTAAGCAGTTTGGAGAACCAATTATTAGAAGAAATCTCCTTTTGTTTTTTCCCACTTTACAGGGTTAATCCTGTAAGGAAGGAAGGAAAAAAACATTCTGGTGTTGTTTCTAGCCTAATCTTTATTGCCCTGTTTACAGAAACTGCTCACCCGGTCACATGACCCCCCAGCCATGCCCACCAAGCTATACTCACAGAACCGGTAGTAAAAAATGTTGAATTCCACCACTGTATTGTACTGCAGGATGAAAAGAGTATCCATTGAAATTGTAGGGCATTACAGGTTACCATCACCCCATACTACGAGAGTGCCGCCCTCGTTCTTTGGAACAGCCTCCCACTGAGGGCCTCTTGGCCCTGGCCCTGCCTATCTTTTGAAAGGTGCTAAGGCCATGTTTCTCGACCTTGGTAGCTTTAACATGTCTGGATTTAACTCCCAGACTTCCCCAGACAGCATGAAAAAAGTGACTTACAACCAGTCCTGCACTTATGACTCTTTTGTGTCATAATTTGTGTGCTTGGCAACCAGCATGTATTTACAGTGGTTGTAGTATCCTGGGGTTACATGATCTCCATTTGCAACTTTCTAACATGCAAAGTCGATAAGGAAACTAGATTCGTTTAATGATCTCATGATTCATTTAACAAAAGGCAATGATTCACTTTAAAAATCATGCAAAAGGGTTATAAAACAGGTATAACTCACTTAACAACTGCCTTGCTTGGCCATGGAAATTCTGGCCTCAGTTGTGATTTTATGTTCAATACAAATATGCAAATCATTAAAATCCTATTGGCTTCAACATGTTAGACAGTTTCAGTATTTAGTGTTTTTCCCCTTAAAAGTAACTTTTGAAACTATAAAGTGTGTATTTTTTTTTAAAAAAGATGTAGTTAATTTTATATGCCTTGTTATACTTTATAGGTTTCTACATATTTTCTCCTGAGAAGTAGATTTTAATCAGGCTTACCTTACATATTGGCTTCATTTTTATCATGTGAATTTCCCATTAAAAATTCTCATTAAAAACTTATAAAATAAAATTTATCCCATGTAAATTCTCTTTTTAAATATAACTGCTGGTGTCTGTATGCAACTTGTTTTAGGGACATTTTTGTGGATTTTTAATGAGGATAAGAATAAAAGCCAGCAGATTTTATTTGATTCTAACCTTTAAGCCAATGTAAAATGAGGACAGAATGCTAAAATTCACCTTCAACAATATTTATGACTTTTTTAAAATACTTAATGCAAAGTAACAAATTGCTACTTCAGTTTATCTATACTTTTAAATCTTATTTAAAATGTACAGAAGTTCAATAAAACATTGAATGGCAAC